>OX457024.1:48998846-49306346 GCA_949752745.1 Protula sp. h YS-2021
ACATAAAATTGATGCATTTGTTAACCAGAAAGCCATCAATGACGTCACATTTCAAAGTTTTCCACGAAGTCCAATACTTATTTGATTGTTGCATGTTACATGGGCGTAGTGTCCTTTATAAGAATGTAGGTCCGAGTTGACCAGGCGTTTCATAGCGTTAGATAAGGTGTGAATATGGGGAATGAGAGAAGAAAACTATGTTGAATCTGAATAATTAAACTTACGTCGTTGATTGAGTGGTCCAAGCGACGCCATTTTCTCCGCTTGGCTGTCCTCCGTTTGCTGTCCTCCACTTGGCTGTCCTCCGCTAAGCAAATGAAATATGTCGTATTAGTTTTATTAACCGAAGAAACAACTTTTATGCACGTTTCTCCTTTGTATACTAATAAATAATTTTCCAATGTTATATAGTTCATAATGTTGCACCACAGAACAATGTGCTTAATGTTGCTTTTTTAACATTTAATCACTTTTCTAGCTGAGGTTGAAAAATCTTTTAATATTGTATTATTAATTGATGTTAGAAACGCTTACAGTAGTTGCAAAAAAGTTGATAACACAAGCTGTGACTGGGGGGTTAGGATGTCGCACAGGCTGTGTGTGTGTGGGGGGGGGGGGGTGAGATAAGGATGGGGGGGGGGGGGAGTGGGTAGAAGAGTGTGGAGTGGGGGAGGGCAGAGGTGGGTAGTGGTTAGGATTGAGTGGTCGGATATGGCGGGTCGTTGTTGACAACCATCGTACTAATACTAATATTTTGTATTGAAATTATTCAATTGCTTACGTGTTGATGGGCGGGCTTGCCTCCTGATTATGCTTCTGGCGTTTGTTGGTTGTCCGCCATCTTGTCTCGAGCTATTAAACATAAAATATGATACCTTTGTTAACCAGACCACCATCAGCTATGTCACTTTTCAAAATTTTCCATTGAGTCAAATATCTTTATAATTGTTGCATTTCGCATGGATCTGGTTATCGTTTTTTTGAGACTATAAGTCAGATCTGGTCAGGCGTATCAAAGTGTGTGTGGGTACTGAGGAAAGCAAACAATCGGTTCATTTTCTATTCTGAACAATGAAACTTACGTGGTCGATTGGCTGCTCCAAATGATGCGATGTTTCTCCGCTTGGCTGTCATCCGCTTGGCTGTCATCCGCTTGGCTGTCATCCGCTTGGCTGTCTTCTGCTAAGTAAATAAAATTTGTCGTGTTTTGTTATCCAAAGAATCAAGTTTTAATCATCTTTCTATTCAATATCTCTGAAAAAATGTAGTTTAAAATCGTTCAGAATGGGCGGGGTATTACTGGAAGGCAATACGATGAATCATACGATGAACCTTTTTACACTACTTTTTTAAACTAGAGCCTCAGTAAGGCAGGATCCCCCGTGAAGCAGTAAAAGTAAAATGCATGAAAAAGCTACAGGTAAACATTAACGATTTTTTACAGCTTTCCTCACGTGAATTTTTGGCAGATTTTCAAAATAACTTAATTTATATTGTTTCAATACACATTCCGCATGCAAAAACTATTAAAGCACGTGTAACGACAGAGTCTAAGTGTAGATGAACACACTATCAATAATCCTTAAAACACATGCAAAATGTGCAAGGTTTCCTGAAACGCAACCGCATTTGAATTATTTTTTAAATAAGTATTAACTACAGATCATACGTAAATCGTAACGCTAAAATTTCAAAATGTATTTCTGAAATAAACGTCGAATGCAGAAATGTAAATACCACATAGTAACGTCGTAGAGTTCGGTCGGACAAAACATCGTCTCATGGCTAAGTTCAAGCCAAAGGTTCACCATTTTTGACAATTTCCCACGACGTCAATTTTTGGCCGATTTCTACAATAATGCCACGTTGCACATCTTCAATATATATATTTTCACCATGCAAGGTTTCGGGTTCCTATGACAATCCCTTCTATGAGAAGTCGGTTGGACAAAACATCGTCTCACGGCTAAGTTCAAGCCAAAAATTCACCATGTTTGACAGTTTCCCACGACGCCAATTTTTGGCCGATTTAGACAACAATGCTACGTTGCACATCTTCAATATATGTATTTTCACCAAGCAAGGTTTCAGGTTCCTATGACATACCCTTGTAAAAGTCGACCGGACAAAACATCGTCATGGCTAAGTTCAGGGCAAAGATTTACCATTTTGACGATTTCCCACGACGTCAATTTTCCCCATTTTGACAATAATGCCATGTTGCACATCTTCAATATACATTTTTTCCCCATGCAAGGTTTCAGATTCCTATGACAACCACTTCTGTGACAAGTCGGCCAGACAAAACCTAGTAATTTTTGCGGACAGACAGACAGACGGACGGATGGACCAGCTCATAACTATATCCCTCCGTTTTACGGGGGATAAGAAACATGCTTACTTGTTGATGGGCCACGTGTTCCGATGCTCTCTTCTTTCTTCTTCGGCTTCTCTGAGCGATCTATGGAGCACAAAATTTTCTCAAGGTTTATTTATCACCAAAGAACTATCTGGGATGTAGCTGTCCTTTAAAAAAATTGTTGAAATGTTTCTACTTAAGGCCATTTTTCAAAAAAAAACTTGGGGTCCGAAGAATTATTTCGAACGGTGGGGGGGGGGGGATGGGGTGGTGGGGAAGGATGAGGGGTGGTAACAAGGGGGTAGAATAGCGGATCCTCTACTATAAAGCATTATCGATTCATTGTAAAATATTTGTAAGATTCAATAGTTACGTGTTGATGGATTCGTCCTAGTGACTCGGAGGCTCTTCCTCGGTTGTTTTCTCGGGCTGCTTCCCCTCGTGCTGTTAAATATAAAATCCTTGTATAATATTTGTTGAAAAAGTATTATATAAGATGTCATTTACAACTTTAAAACTAAGTTTCTTATGCAAATTTACAAATACAGTATTAGTTTTGTCAAAGCTTTGGGGCAGTTTGGTATGGAATGCCAAATTTGGTCAATCCGTATGTCTGAGGACTAGCAAGAGTCAAATGGTTGGTCTTTTGCAAAAAAAAAAAAAAAAAAAAAAAAAAAAAAAAATCTGATTCCTTCGATTTTTTCGATCACAGAATGTGACTATTAAATAAGTTGAAAAACTCACGTTGACAGGCTGGTCCTCAAGACTTGATACTCCAGGCCTTTGTTGATTGTCCGGCATCTTCTCGCCAACTATCAAATATAAAGCGTAGTATTGTGTCAGCAAGAGCCATAGATTCATGTTGTTTCTTTCACTTCTTATTCCAATTTCTAGCATTGGTTAAAAAGTTATCTTACTGATCGGCGAAGAAATACGAAAAAATAGTAGTTGGCAAAAGTTGTTAGGGTGTACTACAAGGTGCGACTTGAGGCGAGAGTGAGGGGGGCGAGTGGGAGAGGAGGGCTAGGTCGGGAATTGGGGTGAGTGGTGGGAAATAGCGGCTCGTTGTTGGCAACGCGTTACATCTTTCTTTTCTGGACTATTTTCTATTCTGCATAATGAAACATACGACAATAACTGGCTGGCCCAAATGGCACGATGTTTCTCCGCTTGGCTGTCCTCGGCTTGGCTTTCCTCCGCCTGGCTGTGCTCGGCTTGGCTTTCCTCCGCCTGGCTGTGCTCGGCTTGGCTGTCCTCGGCTTGGCTTTCCTCCGCCTGGCTGTGCTCGGCTTGGCTGTCCTCCGCTTGGCCGTTTCCTGCATCTTCTGAAATACTTTGGAAACGAAGAAATCAACAAAATGATAGCGCAAACACTTCCCGAACCGAACCCGAAAAAGCCCGAAACCCGGAATGGAATACGTCAATATTCACGATTTAAAAAAAGGAAATAAAAAATTGACTTATCACACTCCGCTGATTGACTGTGCTTGGCTGTCCGCTGATTGGCTGTCCACTGCTTGGCTGTCCACTGCTTGGCTGTGCTCCGCTTGGCTGTCCGCCGCTTGGCTGTGCTTCGCTTGGCTGTCCGCCGCTTGGCTGTGCTTCGCTTGGCTGTCCGCCGCTTGGCTGTGCTTCGCTTGGCTGTGCTCCGCTTGGCTGTGCTTCGCTTGGCTGTGCTCCGCTTGGCTGTCCGCCGCTTGGCTGTGCTTCGCTTGGCTGTCCGCCGCTTGGCTGTGCTTCGCTTGGCTGTGCTCCGCTTGGCTGTGCTCCGCTTGGCTGTCCGCCGCTTGGATGTCCCTTCTTGCTGGTCCTCTGGTCCTTGGTTGTCCGCTGCTAAAGAAATATGTCGTGTTAGTTTTGTTCACTGAAGAACCAATTTGTTTGCATTTCTCTTAAAATCCTTGAACAATTTCCTGTAGTTTTGGTCTTGGTGGCAAGAAAACTATTGTTTTTTTCTGGAAGTAGTGTTTTATTTATACAAACAATATTATTACCTGTTGATGGTCTCGTCCACATCAACCGATGCCTTCATCTTTGTTGCTCGGCACCTTTCATGGTGGCTCTTTAACATACAAAAATTTTCCAAGCTATGTATATATCACCAAAAAGAACAAAAACTCATCGCAAAAAAAAAAAAAAAAAACAATTATGTAGCTGTCCTTTACAAAAGCTTTCGAAAAGATGCTAGCATGGTTTAACAAGAAAGTCCGTGGACATTATGGCCAGTCATAAAAGCGAAGACGCTACAAAGGTGAAACGAGAAACCCGCCAATGCTGAGAAAATTTAAATTTGGAAGGTCTCATGGCCAGCATTCTTATTAAAAGTACTTGGACTAAACCTGTTGGACTAGCAGCATAGTTTGCATTTCTTTTGAAGCCATCCGTTTATTTTGCCTGTTTTTGTCGAGTCGATAATAAAAATATTACAGCTCCACTAAAACTTCACTGAAAATCTACTTCGAATGGAAAGCAAGAAAAGCAAGAAAGAATGAAAGAGCAAGAATGTCCAGGAACATTGTGACCAGCCGAGATCTAGTGAATCTGAATAAGTTTGCATGGTTGCCAAAAAAGTGGAAGTCACATTGTACAAGTTTGTGTAAGGACAAAGTCCCAGCTTACGAAAAGCGAGAACATCAATTCCACTGTGCATGAATAAGGGAAATTTCCCTAAAAAAAAGGGATTCCAAATACGAGATGACAAAGAGTGAGCTAACTCAATTTAGCAGCGGACATAAACTGATAAATACAAAAATTTGTTTCCCAGAAAAAACGGGAAAGCAGATTTTGAGTATGACTGGGTAGTCTACTAGAGATACCTTCGAAAACGTATCGAAATTGTAGCCACACACGTGTTCTGTTGGTAGGACAGAACGTAATTATTTCAAGGAGCAGAAAGGACCAGTGAATGGTGATAAGACCAAACACGTGTGATTACGTTTGCGTTTGCCTTTTCACAAGAAGAAAATACCGCCACTAAAACATTATTACCTAAGTTTTAATGTTTTGGTATGTATTTATTTGCGGGGTTTGTATTTTGTCCCGGTCACATGTTTATTGAACTTGCATCGATGTGTGGTTTGCATTTCGGACCAATGCGCATGTTTATTTAACTTGCCGTTATGCTCTGTTTGCATTTCGGACCAGTGCGCATGTTTATCTAGCTTGCGTTGATGTGCGGTTCGCAAATGCGCATGTTTATTTAACATGTACTGCTGCGCGGTTCGCATTTCAGACCTGAGTGCACATGCTTATTTAACTTGCGCTGATGCGCAGTTTTTATTTTAGACCAATGCGCATATTCACGTAACTTGCGTTGATGCACGGTTCGCATTTCCGACCAGTGCGCATGTTTGTTTAGCTGGGATGGGATGGGAGTTTCACTTTTCGAACCAGTGCTCATGTTTGGGATGGGATGGGAGTTTCACTTTTCGAACCAGTGCTCATGTTTATTTTTGACCAGTTCTTATTTTTGATCAGTGCGCATGTTTATTTTACATGCATCGATGCGCGGTTCGCATTTCAGACCAATGCGCATGTTTAGTCCTCTTCCGTTGATGAGCGGTTCGCAATTTGGTCCAGTGCGCATATTTATTTAGCGCATATTTATTTAGCTTGTGGCGGGGCGCGGTTCACATTTCGCACCACTGCGCATGTTTATTTAACATGCGTTGATGAGCAGTTGGCATTACGGACCAGTGCGCATGTTTACTTAACTTGCGTCGATGGGCGGTCCGCATTTCGGACCAATGCGCATGTTTATTCAACTTCTGATTTTGGCGGACCGCCAAAACAAAATTATTCAAGAGGGGCCTACCTAGAGAAGACTCGTATAAAATTGGAAAGAAATTCAATCAAAACTGTGGGAGGAAAAGCATTTTGAAAACTGTCAACGAAAAAACTACAAATGCCCCCATTTGGTCGCCAATGGCGGATTGAGACAAAAAGTAACTTTTCAAGAGATGCCTACCTAGAGAACATTTCTACAAAATTTTAAAGGAATCCTATCACAACTGAAGCATTTTCAGTAAAGGTTTACACACGTACATACATAGTGATAAGACCAGCCCGACGTAGTCGGCTGGTCTAAAAACGTTTTATGTCTTCATGTTTTCATACAATTTTGCTATATATCTATATCTCCATATCTATCTATATCTACATAACTATTATATATGTATATGTACATATCTATTATATATCTATATTTACATATCTATTATATATCTATATCTACATATCTATCTATATCACACATCTATATCTATATACATAGATATCTATCCATCATATACCTATATCTATCCATCATATACCTATATCTATCCATCATATACCTATATCTATCCATAATATATACCTATATCTATCCATCATATATATATATATATATATATATATTATGCATAGTAAATCGGCTTGAGAAAAATTGAATTAAAACATCAGTATATGACAAGAATGCCCAGGGACCTTGTGAGCAGCCCAGATCTGGTGAATCAAGTATCGACAGACTTGTATGGTCACCAAAAAGTGGTAGTCATTTTTTTAAATCGGTTATTCAAAATTTAACATTGTAACAAAAGTTTAGAGGCATCTGGTCAAAATTGTAGGGGAAGAAGAATTTTGAAAATTGGGCATTTTTGTTTAAATGCCCCCATTTAACCAAATTTTGGCTAAATGGGTGCATTTAAACAAATGGGGGCATTTTTACAAGAGAACAGGTCAGTGATCATTTACAAAATGGTAAGGAAAAAAACCTTTGAAAAACTGACTACCAAAAAAATTCAACCTGTTGCGCCTATTTTTGGTGGATCGCAAAAAAAGGACACATTCACATAAAATTGAAAAGGAGTTCGATTCAAATTGTGGAAGTAAAACTAATTTGAAAAAGGGCTACCGAAAAATTGAAAACTGCCTCCCATTTGGTCAGCTTTTGGTGGATCGCCAAAAATATAACTTTTTAAAAGACAAAAGGTTAGTGAATATTTATGCAATTTATGCATTTCAAGGCATTAGGATAAAAATTGTAGAAGAAAAAACCTTTGGAAAATTGACTACCAAAACTTTTTTAAAATGCCTCCTTTTGGGCAAATTTTTGGTGGATCGCCAAAAACTTTTAAGAGAGACCTACCGAGTACACATTCGTACAAAATTTGAACGGAATCTTGTCCAAATTGTGAAGTAGAAATATTTCGTAAACTAGCCACCAAAAATGTAACTATGTCCCCCATTTAGCCATTTTTCTTTTGGTTCGCCAAAAAATTAACTAGCCAAGACTGGACGGCCCAGTGAACATTTATGAAAATTTAAAGATAACCCGATCAAAATTGTTGAACAAGCAGAAGAAAGAAGAAGGGCGAAGAAGAAGAAGAAAAAGGAGGAAGAAGGAGGATGAAGAAGAAAAAGGAGGAAGAAGAAGAAGAGGAGGAAGGAAGAAGAAAGAAGAAGAAGAAGAAGAGGAAGGAAGAAGAAGAAAAAAGGAAGAAGAAGAAGAAAGAAGAAGAGGAGGAAAGAAGAAGGAAGAATAAGAAGAAAGGAGAAGGAAGACGAAGGAGAAAAAGGAAGAAGAAAGGACAAGGAAGACGAAGGAGAAGGAAGAAGAAAGAAGAAAGAAAGAAGAAAGAAGGAAGAAAGAAGAAAGAAGAAAGAAGAAGGAAGAAGAAAGAAGGAAGAAGAAGGAAGAAGAAAGAAGGAAGAAGAATAAGGAAGACGAAAGGAGAAGGAAGACGAAGGAGAAGAAGGAAGAAAGGAAGGAAGGAAAGGGAAGGAAGGAAGGAAGGAAGGAAGGAAGAAAAGGAAGGAAAGGAAGGAAATGAAGGAAGGAAGGAAGGAAAGAAAGAAAAGGAAGGAAGAAAGGAAGGAAAGGAAAGGAAGGAAGGAAGGAAGGAAGGAAGGAAAGGAAGGAAGGAAGGAAGGAAGGAAGGAAGGAAGGAAAGGAAGGAAAGAAGGAAGGAAGGAAGGAAGGAAGGAAGGAAGGAAGGGAAAGGGAAAGGGAAAGGGAAGGGGAAGGAAGGGAGAAGGAGGAGAAGGAGGAGAAGGAGAAGAAGGAGAAGAAGGAGAAGAAGAAGAAGAAGAAGAAGAAGAAGAAGAAGAAGAAGAAGAAGAAGAAGAAGAAGGAAGAAGGAAGAAGGAAGAAGGAAGAAGGAAGAAGAAAGAAGAAAGAAAGAAGGGAGAAAGAAGAAAGAAAGAAGCAGCATTTTGATAATGGCAACAAAAAAACTTTATAATTGCTCCCATCCCCAATAAGCCATTTTGGCGGATCGACAAAAAAAAAAAAAAAAAAAATTTCAGGAGGGAACAACAGAGAACAAATCGTACAAAATTTGAAGAAAATCTTATCAAAACTGTGTGAGAAGCATTTTGAAAATTGACAACCAAAAAATTTTAATGTCCCCACGAAGCCAGTTTTTTTTGTGAATCACCATAAAAGTTACTTTTCAAGAGAAACCTACCTAGAGAACGTACGTACAAAATTTGAAAGCAATCCAATCTTAATGGTTGGAGAAGAAACACTGAAAATCAGCAAGAAAAATTTAAAAAGTAACTTTTCAATAGAGAACACTAAGACAAAAACTGTGTAAAAATTGGAAAGAATCCAATCAAAATTGTAGGAGAAGCATTTTGAAAATGGGCTACCAATAAATTTCAAATGCACCCCATTTGGCTAATGTTTTGGCGGAAAAGTAATTTTTTCAAGAGAAGCCTACCTAAAAGTATTCGTGCACAATTAAAAGAAAACCTAATCAAAGTTGTGAGAAAAGAAGCATGTTGGGAATTGCCAACCAAAAAAATTTTAAATCCCAACCATTTAGGCAATTTTTCGAGAGAAGCCCATCTGGAGAACATTCGTACAAAATTAGAATGGAATCCAATTAAAATGGTGGCAGTAAGTATTTTGAAAATGGGCCACCAATAAATTCTAAATGCCCCCCCCCCTCCCCACATTTGACTAATTTTTGGCGCATCGCCAAAAAAAAAAAGTAAGCTTTCGAGACAGACCCACCTAGAGAACATTCGAGTGCAAGTAAAAGAAAATCTGATCAATGTGCCAGAAATATCATTTTGGAAACTGACACCCATGAAATTTAAATGCCAACCATTTCGCCAAATTTCGTACAAAATTTGAAAAGAATGCGATCAACATTGTGGGAGAAGCATTTTGAAAACTGGCTACCAATAAATTTAAATTGCTCCTATTTAGCCAATTTTTGGCAGATCGCCATTTTTTTTTTTTTTATTATTATTTTTTTTTTTTTGAAGAGAAGCCTGCCTAGAGAACATTCGTACAAAATGTGAAAGGAATCCTATCAAAACTGAAGCATTTTAAGTAAAAGGTTACATGTGTACATACGTACATATGGACGACAGATGCCCCGGTATTGATGTTACCAGACCATCTCGACGAATTCGGCTGGTTTAAAAACTTTCTGAGCTAAAACAGCTGTTTTGATAGGGGTATGAATGTTTCCAAAACTGGAATATTGGTGGAAGCGGGGAGAAGGGGTAAGAATAGTGCATCATTGGTGCCAGCACAAACCGCTTTTCCTGATTTTCTTTCCTGGTCTCATTGTTTTTCAAACTAATTTTAATTTTAATTAACGCTTACGTGTTGTGGACTCGTCCTGATAACTCGGATGATCTTCATCTGTCGTTTTCCCCAGCAGCTGCTCTTGTCCTGTTAAAAAGTAAAATCTGAGTAATATGTTTTGTAAATAAAGAAGTATTCAGTGACATGCGAGTTCGCGCCATTGGTGGCAAAACCATGCAAATTCGCCAGACTTTCTTTTTAAATCTCAGAATATGAATATATTTTACTGAAATTAAAGCAAAATCCTCATATATTTAGAGACGTGTCCTCATGACCCGATGCTCTCGACCTTCACTGCTTGCACGGTATTTTCTTTCGAGCTATCAAATCTGACGCAGCTTTCGAAATTTCTTGCGTTGGTTTAAAAGCTATATGGTATAATGGTACATCTTTAATTACCCAAAAACGTTTACAGCAGTACTGGAATGACCGGAGGAGGTGGTGAAGGAGCTATAGAGTGGGGCAGGGGTGCAGCTGGGGGAGGAGACAGAGGGAAGAGTGGACAGAGGGGAGAGGGAGTGCGGTGTGATGGGAGTTGGGGGGAGTAGGGGAGAGTAGTGAGGGTGAGGAAAAGTTGGGTGGGGAGAATGAAAGTAGAGGGAGAAAGATGAAGTGAATAAAGAGTAACTGACGTATGGTGGTATAATTGTGCAAAAGCTTGAGCTCCAGCAGTTTCGTCTCGCTGTGTTATTTATATACAATTGTTCCACCAGTAAATGTTTTATTTTCTCGCGAACCACATTTTCTGTCATCCAAGTCGTCACTAATTTCTGCACGCGATTTTTATTAGTCAAAATATATTATAAATTGACGCTTCAGAATTTTTGCGTTCCAAAATTAGGAAATCTCATTCGGATGCATGTTACATCAAACCACCAGTCAGCGGATCAAACGCATGCTCAAGCATTCTTACAAATACAGGTTTGAAAGTAGGGTGATTATTTTAAAATGCCCGAAAAAAATATGACGAAGTTAAAGAGCGAACGTCGAATTTAAATGTTGCGCCGCGGGCCATTTAAAGGGAAATGCGGCTATCTATGCGTCATCTAGCGACCGAAATGCGCATTACATTGAATATGGCTGGGTTTGAATCCATGTTTACACAGTATCAATAACTACTAAATCCGTCTAGATCGAAAAATTCTTTTCAAAGACAAATTGGGTCATGTCCAGAAGTGGTCTGTATTTATATTTTTTTCCTGGAAGGGTCTGTGCTGACATACTGTCCATTAAAATCATATTACACTGTTTTCACCATTTATTGAGTCAATGGGAGTTTGTCAAAAAGATTGTATAATTCTCTTATTGATACGGTGACATATATTTTTTTTTTTTGCTCAAAACATTCTGATGATGTGTTCTTCAAACAGGGGAAAAGGGGGCAATTGTCAATTGTGATTATTTGAATTTTGCATTTTGATTGAAATTTCTTGGTTTTCCCATTTCTAGAGTAAAACTACGCGACCTTTCAGTGTATCTCTTGACCCCCCATTTTCTTTTCAATTTTTGAATTTATACCTTCAAAGCATTAAACTGTGAAAGTATGAAGGAAATGTCAATTGTAGGTGAGATACCCACATTTCCCTTTAAACGAATGCGACAAAAAAAATGAAATATACAACATGTGCGTTTTGATTTTTTGGACAAATACACCACCATATTCGCGCTCCAACAGATGTTTTTGAGCAGCAGCAACAAACAGATTATCGAGAGATTTATTTTTGTGCATCATGGAAAAATCAACACTGAATGAAATCGGGGTGGGACGGGGGAGTGGAATGGGTGAAGAGTGGAGATGGGGAGTGGGTGAGGAGTGAGGTTGGCAGAGGGTGTGTGAGTGGAGGCAAGTGGGTAAGGAGTGGGGCTGGGGGGAGGTGTGCAAGTGGATGAGTAAGGGGAGGTGAAGAGGATGGCTGAACAGTGGGGGAGAGTGGAAGGAAGAGACACGAGGAGAATGGAAGGGAGAGTGGTGGACACTTGGGCCGTGGGGAGATAGTTGAAGTGGGAGGGGGCGGGGGAGGGGGAAGAGTGCCGGGGCGAGAGTTGGGGACTGGTAGAATGGAGAGACTGGGGAATGGAAGAGAAGGGGGGTGGGGGCGGGGAGGAAGCCGGCCGTCGGTGGCAAGCATGGAATAGTTTCTGTTCACCTTACGGGTTGAAAGGTGGGTCCTCCTGGCACCATGCCCGCGACCTTTGCTGGTTGCCCGGCATCTTCTCGCGAACTATCAAATATAAAATTATATTTTTTTCAAACAAGAAGCTGTTTATAACACATTTTAACAAGCCATTGTCGAGGGCGCAGACCAAAAGAACACTGACTAAACGATAAAAATCACCGGAATATAATAACCAGTAACCGATAGCAATGATTGGAAGGAAGAAACATTACTTGAACTGACAGAAGTTTACTGGGATATCTGCTGGTCTCACAAAGGAAACTCAACACAAGTCCCACATTGCAGTTATCTCACAAAATCGTAATTTTTGACAAGTCGCTATTTTTTGGCAATTTTTGACCAATTTGAAAAATACGACGTTGCACAACTTCAGTATATATATTTTCACTGTGCAAGGTAGCAATGCCTGGGGTAAATAATTTCGGAGAACTGGCGTGGAAAGCACCCAAGTCTTGCATTGCAGTTATCTAAAAAAAATCACAATTTTTAACAAGTCGCCATTTTGGCAATTTTTGGCCGATTTGAAAAATAACACAACGTTGCATAACTTCAATATATATATATTTTCACTGCACAAGGTGGGATATGTCTGGGGTAAATAGTTTTGGAGAACACGCGTGGAAACCGAAGTAATACATTATTTATCTAAAAAAAAATTGACAAGTTTTGTTAAGTCTCCATTTGAAAAATAACACGATGTTGCACAACTTCAGTATGAATATTTTCACTGTGCAAGATAGCATATGCCTAGGATTCATTGTTTCGGAGATCTTGCGTGGAAAGCACCCAAGTCTTACATTGCAGTTATCTCAAATAAATACAGTTTTTGACAAGTCGCCATTTTGGCAATCTTTTACCGATTAAAAATAACACGACGTTGCACAACTTCAATATATATATATATATATATATATTCACTGTGCAAGCTTGCGTATGCCTAGGGTAAATAGTTTCGGAGAACTTGCGTGGAAAGAAAACAACATGCAAAGTGTAACACACGGAGAGACAGAGGGCAATCCTATAGTCCCCCCGAGCTCGCCCGGTTGGGGTCTAAAAACTTTTCTAGTTTCCCATGCAACTTAAAGAATGTGGGTCAAAGCGATATTGCAAATTCTGGGGCTGGGGTTTCGCGGTGAGGGGAGAGGGGGGGTTGGGAATGGGGAAAGCAAAAGAATAAAATTTTATTTCCATTCTCAATATAAAAACACTTACCTGGCTGCTTGGCTCGTCTAAATGACGTGATACTTCTTCGTGTGGCTGTCCACTACTTGGCTGTACGCTGCTTGGCTGTCCTCGGCTTGGCTGTCCTCGGCTTGGCTGTCCTCGGCTTGGCTGTCCGCCGCTTGGCTGTCCGCCGCTTGGCTGTCCGCCGATTGGCTGTCCGCCGCTTGGCTGTCCTCCGCTTGGCTGTCCCCCGCTTGACTGTCCTCCGCTTGGCTGTCCTCCGCTTGGCTGTCCTCCGCTTGGCTGTCCCCCGCTTGGCTGTCCCCCGCTTGGCTGTCCCCCGCTTAGCTGTCCTGGGCTTGGCTGTCCTGGGCTTGGCTGTCCTCGGCTTGGATGCCCTCGGCTTGGATGCCCTGGGCTTGGCTGTCCTCCGCTTGGCTGTCCTCCGCTTGGCTGTCCTCCGCTTGGCTGTCCTCCACTGGGCTGTATGCTGCATGTTCTGAAACACTATGAGAAACGGAGAACGTAATGTGACGATAATGCAATCAAAACCTGAACCGAACCCAAAAAAAAAATCCGGAATGGAATACGTCAATATTCACGTTAGAATAAACAAAAGACTTCTCGCTGTCCGCTGCTTGGTTGTCCTCCGCTTGGCTGTCCTCCGCTTGGCTGTCCTCCGCTTGGCTGTCCACTGCTTGGCTGTCCTCCGCTTGGCTGTCCTCCGCTTGGCTGTCCTCCGCTTGGCTGTCCTCCGCTTGGCTGTCCTCTGCTTGGCTGTCCTCCGCTTGGCTGTCCTCCGCTTGGCTGTCCTCCGCTTGGCTGTCCTCCGCTTGGCTGTCCTCCGCTTGGCTGTCCACTGCTTGGCTGTCCACTGCTTGGCTGTCCACTGCTTGGCTGTCCTCTTGGCTGACCTCCGCTTGGCTGTGCGTTGCTTGCCTGTCCTCCGCTTGGCTGTACAATGCAGAATTTAAAATTAAGTTTTCTGGTTTGTTCTTAAACAAGGGAGATTTGGGAAGTGGAAAATGCTACAATCGTCATTTTCAAAGAATGTTTTGCAACTCTTCTCACTAAAAAGTTATTTTCTGCAATACTGGGTAGCCATTACTCTCTTGTGTACAATATATATCTGCTTTGTTATGTCAAAAAAGCAGCTCCGTGACAATCATTCAAGGTTAATTTACAAACAAATAATTACCTGTCGATGGGCTGATCCAAACATCATATTCTTCACTGGTCTTCCACCATCTTGTCGGTAGCTAGAAAAAAAGGTTTACCAAGCTAAACTAGAGCCTCAGTAAGGTTGGATCCCCCGTAAAATGAGGTCAAGTCACGCTGAAAGTTCTCAGTTCCTATGACAATCCCTTCTATGAAAAGTCGGCCGGACAAAACATCGTCTCACGGCTAATTTCAAGCCAAAAATTCACCATATTTGACAATTTCCCACGACGTCAATTTTTGGCCGATTTTGACAATAATGCCACACTACACATCTTTATATATATATTTTCACCACGCACAGTTTCAGGTTCCTACGACAATCCCTTCTATAAAAAGTCACCCGGACAAAACTTAGTAATTTTTGTTGGCAGACAGACGGACGGGCAGTCGGACGGATCGGCTCATAACTATATCCCTTCGTTTCACGGGGGATAATAAAACACTTCTCAGTGGTTTTTCATTTGAATTCAAAAAGTGACCCTTTTATTCATAAGAATGATTGAAGTGATCAAATAAAAAAGTGATCAGTGAAACTGATGAATGTCCCCCGTCACGAACTATGGTCGAATCGAAAAATAATGCGACGTCGCACACCTTCAATATATTCAATATATATATTTTCACTGTAGCAACAATCAAAAGCCAGGGTTGAATAGAGGCTGAGATATCGTGTGCACAAAATTGTATTATAGGCAACAGAAATACTAAAACATTGCCTATTTTCAACAAGTCGCCATTTTGTCATTTTGGTCCAATCGAAAAATAATACGACGCCGCACAACTTCAATATATATATTTTCACTGAAGCAACAAACAATCAAAAGCCAGGAGTGAATAGCGGCGGAGATATCGAGAGCACAAATTTGTGCTTCCAAGTGTCGCCGGACAGACTGACCCGAATACTATAGTTCCCCGCTCCGCGCCACGCGGCGGCTCGGGACTAACATGCTGGCAGCGAAATCTGGCAAGTCTCCCGCGAAACATGTCCTCCTTTACTACTGCCCAATGCCTAAAATATTTGATCAATCGATTTAGGAAATGTAGACTTTGAAAATACTTGAAAAAATTCAGCGCAGCCCGTGTCTCTAGGCCGATCTGTATCATTTCCAAAAGGGAGGATCTTCGTGAAGCAGTAAAAGTAAAATGCATGAAAAAGTTACAGGTAACTAGAAATGTGTCCGTTGGAGCATGTATAGCCCGCCTGCCCCCATTTGTCACAGCTTTGAGAGAAGTTTTTTGGGCCCATTCTTGAAAGAAGTTGAGGACAAAGCGCTACACGTGTACATGTACTGAAAACGTGTATTTTGAGCCTAAGTTCGGGCGACACTCATGGACTGACGGACGGACCGACGCTGACCCAAAGGAGAGGTACACAAGTGCAACCCATAAGCTCTCAGTCTATATAGGTTTCAATTAGATTAAATCAAAACCCTAGGACAAGTTCGGTGTACAAAACCTAAAAACTGCACTAAGAGCCGTTCTACGCCTGAGTTCAGAGGTCACTCACGGACGGACAAGTCAAAAACATAATAGTCCTTCCGACCAGCGTCGGGCGGGCTATAAAAAATAACGATTTTCGACATCTTTCCTCATGTGAATTTTCGGTAGATTTTCAAAATAACTTCAATTGATATATTTTTCACAATCCAGTGTTTAATATTCTCCGATTTACCCTTAAAGTAGTAGTTGACCGGTTACGTCACGGAGAAAATATCGCTGACTGCTGGTAAGTGGAGGGGGATCGACTAGTGGGGGACTCAGCACGCACCCAGCTAACCAAGCTTCGCTGACTAATTTGTTGAGGCAGTTTCTTTTGCACGTTCTTTTTTTTAGACCCCAACCGGGCGATTCCGTATGTCACACTTTGGATGCTGTTTTCTTTTTACGCAAGTTCTCCAGAACTATTTATCCCAGGCATATGCAACCTTGCACAGTGAAAATATATATATTGAAGTTGTGCAACATCGTATTATTTTTCAAATTGGTCGAAATTGCCAAAATGGCGACTTGTCAAAAATTATGATTTTTTTTAGATAACTAATGTAGGTCTTGGGTGGCTTTCCACGCAAGTTCTCCGAAACTATTTATCCTAGCTATATGCAACCTTGCGCAGTGAAAACATTTATATTGAAATAGTGCAACGTCATTTTATTTTTCAAATGTCAAAAATTGCCAAGATTGCGACTTGTCAAAAATTGTTATTTTTGAGATAACTGTAGTGTAACACTTGTGTGCTTTCTACGTAAGTTCGTCGAAAGAGAGAGGCAAATGCTTCAGTAGCTAATTTGATAATCTATTGGGGTTCTGTCACAAAGACGCAACGAACACGGTACTATTTCACTGATCAACTTCTCTATCAGTTCAAGTAACGTTTTTTTTCCTTCCAATCATTGCTATCGGTTGCCGATTCCTATATTCCACTGATTATTATCGTTTAGTCAATCAGCATTCAGTTGGGATCTGCGCCCTCGACGATGGCTTCTTTTCTTCTTTTTTTTTTTTTTTTTTTGGAATTCGTAATACAAAGATGGCTGAAAAAGGCCAAGCGGATATGCTCCACAGCACATAAAATTAACTTCTAAAATAGGAATAGCAATACAGTATCAAAAAAGGAACACCTATTTTCTAATGAAATTGCAACGGTTTAGGGCCCGGGGGAGGGAAAACGTATAGATAGGCAGGGGGTCATTTTGAGGCCAGTAGCAATCCGCGCGGAATGCCACTTTCGTTTAAAAATTAACATTTCATACAGTACTCTACATTTACCACAAAAATGGGGTTCTTTGAGAACTTGGGGTATGACTTCAAACTTAGCACTCCGCGTTTCGTTGTCTTTTTAAAAAACCAGGGACACGCATGGCAACCAGTTCATACGCGAGTGCCGCTCCCCCCCCCCCCCCCCAACGCCTGCCTGGGCTCTCGGTCAACACGAAGTTTATAAAGTACCAAAGACTTCAGTATACACCGCTGTAGCCGTATCTCGCGGTACCTACTTCTTGATTTTCTTCACAAGAACGGCGATTTCGATAAATCAGACATTTTACGCGTGTTATTGACTTTTAAAATTGAACTTTCATTTTTCACAGGTCTGTTAAAAATGAAACGTGAAAAATAAAAAAAAAAATAATATAAAGATATGAAAGTTCGGGCTACGATCTATTTTTTTCCAGAAAAAATTCCAGACGAGACGGTCGGCCGGGTCTATAATTAGGATCTTATTTCTCTTCCTGGCCAGAGGCTCAGCTGTGTGGAGGGGGAAGGGTCTTTGCATGCTTACGCTAACTTGTGACTTCTAATAATACAGGAGTCAACTCGGGTAGATAAGCGACAAAAAACGTTTTCCATGCCACCTCACTCACGCTAGAAAATCGCAGCTATTCCAGTGTTTTCGGACATGGTACATGTTAATTTCTTTTTATTCACACACAAAACTGTAAAACTGACACTTTCACCAAAAAAAAATGAAAAAAATCTAAAAAACAGTTGAATCGGATCAAGACCGGGTACATTGGCCACTGGTGTTTTTATGTGTTTTTTTTTTTTTTTTGAGTACTATGGTATTTCTAAGTGCATGCGCACATAGAATCTAAATCCCACATTGCAGAGGCAGGAACACCAGAGTGCGCTGTGTTTGCAGCCAGAATTCTACATGTAACAGTTAAGCCATCGTCGCAGGCGTAGACCACAACCGGACACAACAAGTCGCCATGTAGGCAATTTGTGACAGATTTGAAAAATAATACGACGTTGCACAACTTCAATATATATATTCACTGTGCAAGGTAGCATATGCCTAGGATAAATAGTTTAGTAGGAGAACTCGCGTGGAAACTACCCAAGCCTTACATTGCAGTTATCTCAAATAAATGAAATTTTTGACAAGTCGCCATTTTGGCAATTTTTGGCTGATTTAAAAAATAATACAACGTTGCACAACTTCATTATATATATTTTCATTGTGCAAGGTTGTATATGTCTAGGGTAAATACTTTCGCAGAACTTGCGTGGAAACAAAACAGTATCCAAAGTGTGACACACGGACGGACGGACAGACTGACGATAGCCGGACAGAGGGCAATCCTATAGACCCCCCCCCCCCCCCCCCCCGCCCGGGCTCGCCCGGTTGATGTCTAGAAAATAATAAATAATAATAATAAAAATAATAACACAACACACAAAGGATGTGCCTTGATTTTAACGTTAAGCGTTAAAATGAACGTTAATCATAATAGAATTTAGTGAAAAGCTATGCGGAGCACTAAATTGAGAGAACAGGTGGCCTGAATTCACCTCCCACACGTGAAAGGCTAAATTTCCTTTTCACTCCCCGTATTCAACTTCTATCGACAATTTCAACCGCTGTTTTATCGTCAGCATACTTTGTAATGTCTATGCCACAAAATATCTGCCAAACATTTATAGACTTCCATTTGTAAGCAAGGTGAGGTAAGGGGCCAGTGGAAGCTTCCACGTGTAAATTGGTTACTTGCCATACATGTCTGACATTTTTAAAACGATCCTTGAAACTGGTACTCCGCGCCTACCCGCCTGATCTAGAAATTGTCTCCCTCCCCCTTCTTCCCGTTTTTTTCGGACATGCATGGTGACACATATCAAATGCACCCCCCCCCCCCGAACCTGGCCTTGGATGCGCACACACAGGCCAGTTCTGTATCTGCCAGATCGCGACCAAACCACTCTTATTAAAAATTAAGCCAGGTCGGCTGGTCGGCTGTATCCTCGAGGCAAATGTCCTGATAAGGACGCCCGGAGGGTGCTATCCTATAGGAGCCCGGAAAGCGATTGGGGTATGCCGTGGAATTCCACAAGGCGATACAAGAGCGACATTTCCAGAAAAAAATAAAGCTCGCTTCTTTCTCCTTTTGGAGCACCAATATACCATATAATAAAGACAAATTTCTTGGCCTGGATCACAAATTTGCGTTCTTTTTTTGTCGAACAATATTTAGCGAACTCAGGTCATTTTTAACCAGAACACTTGACACATCCGCGATCTATTGGGCACCTTTCCCCATGTCAACATGTACAGTCTTTTCACCTTCAAATTTTCGCCCCGTGCATTCCCCCGCCACACGTCGGAAATTCGATCATTTCGAGAAAACCATACGTCGTTGTATCCCCGAAAACGCAAAAACGTCTTTCCCTATCACACGACAATGATACTAAGTAAAAAAAATAAAAAAAAGACGAGCTGGACAGGTCCACTTTCCTTGAAGTTTTTAACCTACAGCTTTTGGTCTTCACAAAAATCTGTTTACTAAAAGAAAAAGATAGATTTCTTGCCGAACCGAAAAAATTGCCGAGAATTCCTCGAGTCTGGAAAAGTTCCAGGAGTTTTTTTTTTTTTTTTTTTGCACATTCTGCATTAATTTTCCAAATTTTGCGATAGGAACAAGTGTGCAGACATTTAAAATATTAATAATTTATAAAATAATCAACGTACCTTGGATAATGGAAGTAAATATTCAATTTTTCTTTATTTTTTTTCTCCATGTCCACTTTCTTCCCTCCATTTTGCTTGTTTGAATGGAAAGTTATGTTCAGTTGAGAAGTCGTGTCAAGCACTGGGATTGTCCCAGCCAATCAGAAGCGCACATTATGTCCTGCGCGGGAGGCACCCGGTAATATTCCAGGTGGAAAACGGCTGACTCGAAATGGAAGGTCAGATCGGAACGCCCTCTGTCGTGAAGGTTAAAGGCCAAATTAGAATGCTTTGACACTCTGTCGCAAGTCCCATTCATTTTACTGCCTTGGAAAAATACGAAAGACCTAGATTTCTGACTGTGGGTTGGTGCTCTGAGGTGGTGCTCTATCTAGTGAATAGAATCTAACATTTTGTCCACGGTTTGAGAGGGGGTGTTGTAGGGTGGGGGGGGGGGGGGGAGGGGTGGTGAGTTGGGCGGTGGGGGGCAAGGAGGTTAAAACTCTGGCATTTTCGCATATGTTTACGTGTTCTAAAAAAAATTGATGTTGCGACATTTGATCAGCGTTGTACAGACGTTGCTCCCCAGAAAATAACCGACGTCTTTTTTTGGTTAGAAAAAGGTTGGATTTTGGTCGCAACGACTTCACAACCATATTCTGACCTATTCCCCCAAATCCGACTATATTCCGGCGTCGAAGCGACGTCGGTTTTCTGACGTCATTCCGACGTTGCAAAAACGACCAAAAAGCGGTGAATATTTATTATCGCTCACCGGAAATAGAAGTCATTTTGAAAAAAGAGGAAGAAAAAACGTAATTTTTACATGAAAATTTTAGAATTTTGATGGCGCGTCGGTATTTTTCTTCCTAGATTGTAAAAATTTACATGGAAAATGCTTTCGTATGTATTTCACAACAGCAGTTGAATGAATAATTATCTATTAATTTTGTAACTCTAGTCAGTTTCAGGTTGGGATCCGACGTCGGTTCCAATCTCATATGCAACCTAAAACCGACTTAATTCCGACGTCGGATTTAGGTCGGAACCCACGTCATTCTGACATTGGAAACCCGACGTCGGTTCCATTTCATATACAACCAAAACCGGCACGTCAGTCCGACTTCGGAAACGTCGGATCACGACGTCGACCCGACCTCATTCTGACGTCTTAATGTTTGCTGGGTCCTGACGTGGGACCAAAGTCGGCGTTCGGTTGTTTTGGAAGTAGGAACTACGTCAATATGATGACGTTAGATGGACGTCGATTACAAAACTTCTTCTCAACGTTGTGAAAAGAATGCAAATGGAAGTCGAAACATAGTCTGTTTTCCAACGTTATAGAGGCATCATGAGAGCGATGATGTATAGGCCTTGGGAAGTATCCAGAATCGACATCTTGACAGTGATAATGATAGGGAGCGTCGAGATCCGTGCGTCAACGTAACACCGTGCGTCGACGTAACACCGTTATTATTTCATCCAGTAACTCAAAATATGCATGAAGTCAATTCATAAGTATTTTCAAAAGTAGGCGGGGGAAAGCGCTCTCGAAATTCCCATACTCTACGATCTCAATTTCGCTTTTTTTTTCGAAGCGAGCCTGTCAGGAATTCAATTTCAGTCAACACGAGGCCGTTGTTAATTGGTTGATTGGTTGTGACTCCTGACGTCTGTGCAATCTCGATTATTCGACATCTATTTATCTTCTGTTTTCCGACATCTATTCAACGTCAAACTAAAGACGTTGAATAGATGACGGTGAAAGTTGGGTTTTGGTTGCGACCAAAATCAACGTCGAAACATCGTTCCCCATCCATCATTTATTCAACGGTGTGTCAAAGACATCGATCAGGCATTGATCTATGATTGCGAGAAATCATAACCACATTAAATTCAGATTCAATGTTGCAGTTTGGTCGGGTCGGCATGGCAAGCTAAAATCGACTTCGGATCGATGTTGGAATGTTTACTGGGTAGACGTATTTTGCTGGATTTAAACATTTTTTAGATATAATCTTTTCATCTGATATTTTGTCCATTACCACAGGCTCCGCTTATAAAAACATACACGAGGGTCATTGTATTTCCAGGCTAATTAACTGGTATGCAGATGACGCGTACCAGACGCGGGATAAGCGTGAAGACGCGACATCGCATCAATGATCGAGACACGTGTCATTATAAAAGTCGTAAGAACCCCTCCCCCCTCCCCCCCGACGTTTGACAAGACACTGGGAATCAACGTTTTACTGGTTTTATGCCATGAGAGTGATCGTTTTATTCTTATTTCATGACGTTTAACTTCTTTCTTCTTCTTTTTCACTTCCTCCCCTTCCTTCTCCTTCTTGTTCTTCTTGTTCTTCTACTTCTTGTTCTTCGTCTTCTTTTCTTCCTTCTCATTATCCTCCTCATTATTCGTCTTCTTCTTTTTCATCATCATCATCATCATCATCATCATCATCATCATCATCATCATCATCATCATCATCATCATCATCATCCTTGTCTTCTTCATCTTCGTCTTCTTCCCTATCTCAACCTTCTTCTTCTCCCTCCTCCTTCTCCTCCTCCTCTTTCACTTCTTCTTACTTTTCTTTTTTTCCTGGCAATTGACGATTCGGTGTTGTTGTTTTCCCGCCAAATTTTTACAGAAGTTAGAAAAGGCGGACCTTTTCTGTAGGTGACAGACAATTCAGTACTTTGTGCTTCGAGTCAAAGACAGCCACGTGTCTTAGACGTGGGGAGGTAGAAGCAAAGATCCATTTACAGATAAAAAAAGGTACATTCTTGGAGTTTGGCCACGAATTTCACGTCTTTGAAAACTCTTTTAAACTTATGTTTTGAACAAATTTATCTAAACTTGTTTGTTTTCTTTAAGCTTTCTTTGTTCCTGTTTTAGTAATTCCGTATACAATACATCCTCCCTCCCAAGTACTATGTACGGGATCACCCCGTGTTCCCCATTGGCATTTCTGTGATTACAGTATATGACGTATTTGACCACTGCTACGTCATCATTTTCTGAAAGAATCTGTAGGTCGAACATGAATTTTATGGTCGCCGGTCCAACAGGTAAACGCTTGAAAACGTGGAATCCCGGCACTGCATGGAAGCGTACCGCGTGTGCTCCAGCACTATTGCCTATTTATGTAGAAGCCATAATCGATTTAGTGTGAACTCTTTGCTACCTTTTGAACTTTGTGTTACCTGTTTTGGAATGTCATAGTTCTAGCCTGTAACATATACATACAGCGGCGTGCCATATTATTATAAACAAACATGGCGGCGACGTTCGCAATAACGTTGAAACGCACGTTTTAAATTTAAAAATTTTAAAATTTAAAAATCATTGTTCTTGGGCAATTTAAAACATAAAATCTTACCTCAGTACTTGGTGATAAAACCCTTTGCTGTTATAATTTGCAACATTCGCCTCGGCAACGAGTTGTACAAACTTTTAATAAACACTAATGCGATTCCTTGCCATACATCCCGAACTTCAGCTTCCACTTCCGTTTTTGCATATAAAATGTCTCTGATAAATTTGGTCGTCCTCGCCCTTCGCGTGACAAGGTTTTGACGAAAAAAAAAGAATCATACGGAAACACTTTACGGAATCGTACGAATTCAATAAACTGGTGTAATAAATACATTTTTTCATACATTTACCCTCTCCTCCAGTGTTATTTACTAGTTAAACAGATTATCCAGTCCCAGTACCCGTGTTCACAACTGCACTGGTCCTCTGTCTGGGTCCTGTGTGAACACGGTACCTAGTTCACATTGGTCACCTGCCACATAGTTGAGTAATGGTGCACGTGATTATTTGTACTGTCTTTGAACAGATTTAGTAGTTGATAAATGGGCTCCGAAAACAGGAAGTGACGCCATAATGACGTCATAGGGCGTTTTCGGACCCCATGGGGCTCCGAAAACAGTGACGTCATATAATGACGTCACAGGCTCTTTTAGAACCAACGTTGGTTCTGAGTCACCTGTCAGTCATCGTGACGTCATCAGTCACGTGACCTGTCAATCATCATCGGTCATGTGACCCTAACCCTAACCCTATATGAGGATTGTTTTCCAGAGCATTAACCTTACGTCCCGAGTAGCTCACCTGGTAAAGCATGGGACTCTTGAGCGGGAGATTGGTGGTTCGATCCCACCCCTGGGCAACATTCCTACCATCTGTCTATCATACCTCTATGTGAGGACCCACCCTGAGTCAACCATGTGAGGACCCCCTTGGGTGCTCCATATGAGGACCCACCCCCTCCCTCCCTGGGTCCTCCATGTGAGGACTTCCACCATCTGTCTATCATACCTCCATGTGTGGACCCCCCTCCCTGGGTCCTCCATGTGAGGACTTCCACCATCTGTCTATCATACCTCCATGTGAGGACCCCCTCCCTGGGTCCTCCATGTGAGGACTTCCACCATCTGTCTATCATACCCCCTATGTGAGGCCCCCCCCCCTCCCTGGGTCCTCCACGTGAGGACTTCCACCATCTGTCTATCATACCTCCATGTGAGGCCCCCCTCCCTGGGTCCTCCGTGTGAGGACTTCCACCATCTGTCTATCCTACCTCCATGTGAGGACCCCCTCCCTGGGTCCTCCATGTGAGGACTTCCAGCATCTGTCTATCATACCTCCATGTGAGGCCTCCCTCCCTGGGTCCTCCATGTGAGGACTTCCACCATCTGTCTATCATACCTCCATGTGAGGCCCCCTAGCACGTGATTCATCAGCCTTTAAAAGCACATTGTGTGTGCACAAGTGTTCCATTCTTGCTGTGGCTGCTGTTGGATACACATGGATTTTTTTTTGGGACAGGGGCGAAGAGCACACGCCATTGACAGGAACGTATTTGAATGGCACGCGCACCATTCACATAAGAAGGTGTTTGAAAGACAAGCTTCTCCCATTCACAAGATGTGTTTGAATGATAAGCTTCTCCCATTCACAACTTGTGATCAAATGGGAGAACCAGCTCCGCTCCATTCAAAGACGTGATCAGCCCACATACTATGTGACTATGTGACTCTATGTGACACTATGCGACACTATGTTACACTATGTGACACTATGTGACATTATATGACTATGTGACACTATGTGACACTATGTGACACTATGTTACACTATGTGACATTATGTGACTATGTGACACTATGTGACACTATGTGACATCATATGACTATGTGACACCATGTGAGGACTATGTAAGGGCTATGTGAGGACAATTAGTCTCACTATGTATGTAATTATCAGATCGTTCACCAGACCTGCCCTGTTAGCTCACCTGGTAGAGCATGAGACTCGTGGGCGGAAGATTGGTGGTTCGATCCCACCTATGGGCAAACATAACTTTTTGTTTCGTTTTTTTTTTTGTTTGTTTTGTTTTGTTTCTTTTGTTGTTTTTTTTTGTTTCTTTGTTTGTTTTTTGGTTTTTTCTTAACATAGTGACCATATTTCTATAACTATTTGCACTGATAATATTTAATTAGTCATACTTCAGTGGTTCTATTACACTAACCACTCACACACACAAAGTGTAGGAATAAGTATATGAAAGACCTCATAGCGTGGAAACGAACAATAAATTTGAGAGCAAAAGACTTCAGAGCGTGAGAACGATCAATAAATTTGAGAACATCAAAGACCACAGAGCGTGAGAACGATCAATAAATTTGAGAACATCAAATGCCTAGAGCGTGGGAACGATCAATAAATTTGAGAGCGAAAGACTTCAGATCGTGGGAACGATCAATAAATTTGATAAGGAATGAGATTTTCCCCGCGCTAAGTGTAATGTTATGTTTTATGTTATAGTAGTGGGAAAATGGTGGTTCTAAAGCGCATTTAAAAATTTAGTTTTTGAAAACATATGATGTATAAAATAAGTTTTAGCACTTTACCATGCTACTAATTCGAATGCTTTGAAGTCATAGTAGGGGAAAAACGATGCTTCTAGACCAACTTTAACAAATTTAGTTTTTGAAAACATATAATGTATAAAATAAGTTTGGACATTTTACCAAGCTACTTATTTGAATACTCTGAAGTCATAGTAGTGAGAAAATCAGGGCTTTAAACCAACTTTAACAAATTTAGTTTTTGACACCATATTATGCCATGGTATGCGGGAAAATTTGAGATTTTTGCATATTTACACGTTTCAGACGATTCTGCCACTTGGTTGCTGGTTGGCTGTTGGAAACTGGGAAGTGAAAATGTGGTTAGTTATGTAGGAAGATCGCGCCTATTCAAACATGTGTTCGAATGGCAAGCCCCATTCAAAGACGTGTTCGAATGGCAAGCCCATTCGAAACACGTGTTCGAATTATTTTTGGAACATATTACGTCATGGTATTGTTCAACAATTTTTTGAACAAGTTCAACAATTGTTCAACAAATTGTTCGACAAGTTGCTCAGCATGTTCAACATGTTCAATATGTTCAACATGTTCAGCATGTTCAACATGTTGTTCAACATGTTCAACAAATTGTTGTATATAAAGCTATGTTTAAAGATTTTTTCATCTTTTGAAAAGTTTAGGTTGAACCGAAAGGATGTATAAATGCAACATTTGTTCGAAATCTTACAATTTGCCACAAAGTCACAAAGTTTTTTTCTAAACATATTGGGGCATAGTGTGTCCAACCTCGAGTGTGACAACTCCCTATAGAGCATAAAAGGCACCTGCCCTCAGACGTAACACACATTCTGTATCAAGATACTGAAGAGTGAAAATATCTGCAGTGAGTGAAGAACAACTGCCATCTATGGCAATACCTGCAGAAAATTTCATAGTAAAGCCTGAGACAATACCTACAGCAAAGTCTAAGGTAATGCCCATGGTAAAGTCTAAGGTGAAGTCACTACCAATGTGGCAGCATTAAAAGCAACCACATTTTAGAAAGATAAAAAGAGATGAGTTAACAGCTAGGACGGCGCCGTGTAAAATGCGAAAAATTAAGACAGAGCCTAATATGAAGCGAGAACTGGAGCATAAAGCTGATACCACCAAGTCCAGGAAGAAGATGCGTGTAGACGATTCACCGGTTATGAAACCCAGTAATGGAGAAACATATGTTAAAATGGTGAAATATCAACAGAAAGTGATGGTTAACATTCGTAAATATATTACGAATCATGCATCTGGGAGGTTATATCCTACCAAGAAGGGAATTTTGTTGTTATTAAAAAACTGGTAAATGCTGAAGAAGCAAATGGCGTCAGTGGCTCTCATGCTTCAGAAAATGGATGTGTATAAATGCAGTAACTGTCAGAAGATGTTTGAGTAGAAAGTCATTGAGCGAGACGACTGTATGCAGTTTTAACAGTATGACTATGAAATGAATTAACATTATCTATGTTGATGTGAAGTCAGTTTTTATAACATTTGTAAACTTATCAATTTAAGTTCTTATGAGTGGGTACATGTATTAGCATAATATGTATTTGAAATATTTTTGTTTTTTATCATAATTACAAATATTTGTAATATTTAATAAAAGAAACACATATGATGCTTTTTAACTTATTTATTTTTCTCATACAATACTTGAATATAATACATAATAATAAAATACTTGAATATAATACATAGTGATACAATACTGGAATATAATACATAATAATACCATATTAATTATAATACATAATATATGATATATCATGTATGGTTTACGTGTGAATTCACACCGCACCAGGGACCTTAGCCTCTCGCAACTTCATATTTTGTAAAGCAAGACATATATTAATACACAACGCTTAAGTTAATAAAATATTACAACATTTACAAAGTCTTTATTATAAAGTTTAGTCAAATAAGACTATTTTTCTTCATCTGTTTCACTCTGTTGCACCTCACTGTCCATGCCACTTTCTTCATCACTGCTGTCATCCTCCTCCTGCTCCATATCTAGTAGTTCCTCAAGGAATGCATTGTTTTTCCTTATAGCCGCCTTTAGTGCCTTTGAATACTTATAATGTTTTTCATCAACAAAGTAATTAAAGTTCTCTAAAATCTTTTGATAATGTTGGCTTTGTTCTAGACGTTGGGTATATTTGAATAGTCTCATAAACAGTCGTTTTAGTCCATGCTTATAAATGGGTTAAAGGTCATAACTTGCTATTTCACGCTCATCTTCAAGTCCTTGTCCTTCATATTCTAAATCCGTTTCTTGAAATTTGTCATCATAGTCAAAGTAGACTTCGTGAACCATATCATGCCAAACAGAGTCTTTTTCTGACTCACTTTCAGAGTCTGTTTCTGACTCACTTTCAGAACTTCTATCAACAGCATCGTAACCACACTGCTCCATATGTTTGAGCACAGCTTCTTCGCTGTTGTATAATGGACCACATTCTGTACAAGCATGTACATTCTTTTCACTCATGTTGACGCTTTGACTTTCCAAAAGAAGACTCATCTAAAGTTTCCGTGAAAGGTAGTTTTACAGGGTTTTCCATATCCGATTCCATATCCACTTCTGAAGTGTGAGCATCCTTTAAGTGTCTTTTAACACTTTGTGGCCAATTGTAAGATTTCGAACAAATGTTGCATTTATACATCCTTTCGGTTCAACCTACACTTTTCAAATGATGAGAAAGTCTTTAAGCATAGCTTTATATACAACAATTTGTTGCACAACAACTTGCTGAACATGTTGAACAACATGTTGAACAACATGTTGAACATGTTGAACAACACGTTGAACATGCTGAACATGTTGAACAATTTGTTGAACAATTGTTGAACTTGTTCAAAAGTTGTTGAACAATACCATGACGTAATATGTTCCAAAAATAATTCGAACACGTGTTTCGAATGGGCTTGCCATTCGAACACGTCTTTGAATGGGGCTTGCCATTCGAACACATGTTTGAATAGGCGCGATCGTCCTACATAACTAACCACATTTTCACTTCCCAGTTTCCAACAACCAACCAGCAACCAAGTGGCAGAATCGTCTGAAACGTGTAAATATGCAAAAATCTCAAATTTTCCCGCATACCATGGCATAATATGGTGTCAAAAACTAAATTTGTTAAAGTTGGTTTAAAACCCTGATTTTCCCACTACTATGACTTCAGAGTATTCAAATAAGTAGCTTGGTAAAATGTCAAAACTTATTTTATACATTATATGTTTTCAAAAACTAAATTTGTTAAAGTTGGTCTAGAAGCATCGTTTTTCCCCTACTATGACTTCAAAGCATTCGAATTAGTAGCATGGTAAAATTTTCAAAACTATTTTATGCATTATATGTTTTCAAAAACTAAATGTGTTAAAAGCTGGTCTAGAAGCATCGCTTTCCCCTACTTTGACTTTAGAGCATTCGAATTAGTAGCATGGTAAAATGCTAAAACTTATTTATACATCATATGTTTTCCCAAAACTAAATTGTTAAATGTGTTTTAGAACCACCATTTTCCCACTATTATAACATAAAAATAACATTACACATAGCGGGAAAATCTCGATCCTTCTCAAATTTATTGATCGTTCCCACGCTCTGTAATCTTTCACTCTCAAATTTATTGATCGTTCCCACGCTCTGTGGTCTTTGATGTTTTCAAATTTATTGATCGTTCTCACGCTCTAGGCATTTGATGTTCTCACATTTATTGATCGTGCTCACGCTCTGTGGTTTTTGATGTTCTCAAATTTATTGATCGTTCCCACGCTCTAGGCCTTCGATGTTCTCAAATTTATTGATCATTCTCACGCTCTGTGGTTTTTTGATGCTCTCTAATTTATTGATCGTTCCCACGCTCTGAGGTCTTTCATTTACTTATTCCTACGCTTTGTGTATATGAGTGGTTACTGAAATAGAACTACTGAAATATGACTAATTAAATATTATCAGCGAAAATAGTTATAGAAATATGGTCACTATGTTAAAAAAAAACAAAAAACAAAAAAAAAAACAAAAAAAAAAGTTATGTTTGCCCATAGGTGGGATCGAACCACCAATCTTCCGCCCACGAGTCCCATGCTCTACCAGGTGAGCTAACAGGGCAGGTCTGGTCACATAGTGTCACATAGTCACATAATGTCACATAGTGTCACATAGTCACATAATGTCACATAGTGTAAAATAGTGTCACATATTGTCACATAGTGTCACATATTTTCACATAATGTCACATAGTGTCACACAGTGTCATATAGTAAGTGGGCTGATCACGTCTTTGAATGGAGGGGAGCTAGTTCTCCCATTTGAACACATCTTGTGAATGGGAGAAGCTTGTCTTTCAAACACCTTATTATGTGAATGGTGCGCGAGCCATTCAAATACGTTCCTGTCAATGGCGTGTGCTCTTCGCCCCTGCCCCCCCCCAAAAAAAATCCATGTGTATCCAACAGCAGCCACAGCAAGAATGGAACACTTGTGCACACACAATGTGCTTTTAAAGGCTGATGAATCACGTGCTAGGGGGTCCTCACATGGAGGACCCAGGGGGGTCATCACATGGTATATGTGCTTTGGGGTGGGGTGGGGTGGGCTGGGGGTCCCCTATACTATATAATTGCTGGCTATATCATTTCTTGCTTCACAACCGCTTTCAACTTTATGCTGTCAACATGGAGTGCTACTTTGCGCTAGAACTCGCTCTAACGTTCAGAGAAATTCAAGAAGTTAATCTACCAGCTGTACTGCCAATCAGCCAACCTTTGCGATTTTACTTCTTCCAGCTGCTGCCGGACCCGGTCAACGCCTCGGTACTTTGTTTGCCGGTATTTTTTTTTGATCGCATGGTGACGATGGGGAAACGACTGAGGAATATAGAAGACGGCCACTACCACCAAGCGTACTTCCGAACTGCCATGCTCAGGGAGGCGATTCCGTCGCGATTGGAGGAGGAAGAATACCCAGCTTGGGCCAGATTCTTCCTACAGGAAGACGTCATCCTGCGCATCGGCTGTGGATGCTTGGTAGGCGGCGACAAGGTGGTGGCAGCAGGCTGTGGCCATCAGACGTGCCTGTATTGCGAGAATATTTGGACCTACCTAGCAGCTCTACGCCACGAGTATGGTGGCCATCAGACGTGCCTGTATTGCGAGAATATTTGGACCTACCTAGCAGCTCTACGCCACGAGTATGGTGGCCATCAGACGTGCCTGTATTGCGAGAATATTTGGACCTACCTAGCAGCTCTACGCCACGAGTATGGTATTAGATGTCTCAGCTGCGGATTCAGAACCGATCACTTTATGTTTAATGGCCAGCAGCTGATAGAGTGCGGAAGACCTATCCAGGACGTGGTCACATTCTTTTGAACCGGCGCCGGCAGCAGCAAACTAAGACTCCCCGGCTGCCGTTTTCAGGGCGGCCACCAACTAATACGAAATAAGCGCTATTTGTGTCATGGTGTGTGTGTGTATGCATGGGAGTGTGGGAAATGTTTGAAAAAAAAACACAGTGTGGTTGTGGTTCTAAGTCACCCCTGTGACGTCATTATGACATCACAGGTGACTCAGAACCAAGGATGGTTCTGAGTCAGCCCCTGTGACGTCAGTATGACGTCACAGATGACTCAGAATCAACGTTTTTACCCTACTAGCAATGCTGTGACAAACGAGTGGTGAATAATAGAATGGGTTGTTGTCCTCAGCAAATTTTTTCTCTTTTAGTACCGTCATAGCATGAATCATGGGAAAATGACCAATTTGCTTTATTAATTTCCATATTGGCATCTTCTCCTCAGGGTTCGGACCGACTCAGTAAAGGAGGGAAATGATCACTTTCCTATAGTTCGTCTAAATTCTCCAGTTAAAAAGTTTGTAGAAACTGTACATAGGAGTAGTATGAAAACGTTGGTTCTACCGCACTTGCGGTAGAACCAACGTTGGTTCTACCGCAAGTGCGGTAGAACCAACGTTTGGTTCTGCTGCAGAACCAATGTTTTGCATTGCAGCAGAACCAACGTTGGTTCTGCTGCAGAATCGGCAGATGGTAGACAGACGGTCAGACGGACAGACGGACAGACAATAACTTTTTTTTTCCCATTTCCCACACTCTCATGCATACACACATATACCAACACCATGATAAATTGTTTTGCTTATTTTGTAATAAGTGGCGGCCGCTCTGAAAAGAGCAGCCTGGAGTTGAAACTCCTCACTCTTTTTGCTTCCAGTCTAGTAGAAGACTACTGTTTGTTGTACTGGTCTGGCACATGAGGTCATCTGCTGAGAGTTGAATAAGAAGTGGTCTGTTGTCAAACCACATGTAAAACATCTCAGCGTATATCTGTCTCTCAGCGCGGAGTGGCAGGTCCAGATGAAGGCGCAAAAGAGACATGTTTGATGTCCACATCCTGCTGCTATGACCCGGTCTGGGGACAGCATGCACCCACATCCAATGCAAAATTGGATGTCTTCCTGTAGGAAGTATCGACCCCAGGCCGGGTATTCATCCTCTTCAGTCTTTGATGGAATGTCTTCTCCTAGAACAGCAGATCTGAAGTAGGCCTGCCTGTAACACCCGTCTTCTATGTCTCTAATGCGTTGCCCAATCATAGCCCCTCTATGGAAGTATATCGGAATGCATAGCGCAGCGGCTTTAGCTGGATCCGGCAGCAGATGCAAAAACGACTGCCTCTCAGACGGATAGATTGGTGGTGTTACTTGAACAACCACCTCTCTAATCTCTCTTATTATGCGTGAATCGTCGATCGCGGCTAGAACTTCCATGTCAGCAGGCAGTGGTAAACTGTGGAAAGCTGTGAAGATAGTACATATATATAGGGTAGAAAACCAAAATGACGTCATTGCAAAATGATGTAAAGATGGAAAAAAGTTAACGTCTAACCCCCCCCCCCCCGGGACAGACTATGTACCGACCCCCCCCCCCCCGGGACAGACTATGTACGGACCCCCCCCCCCCCCCCGGGACAGACTATGTACCGACCCCCCCCGGGACAGACTATGTACCGACCCCCCCCCCCCCCAAGAGAGCAAAAAAAAAATTGTGCTGAATCAGCTTGATGAAATCGTTGATTCAGCATGATAAAATCGTATATAAGTGTAGTGTCTCGAGGCTCAGACACCGTCAGACATCATTAGACACATCATGGACAACACACCAGCTACTACGACAAGTAAGAAAGTGATGCGAGAGGGCAGGGTAGTGACACTAACGACAGAATGTTATAAGTGTTGGGTGTGGTTGGAGTACCCAGGTCAACCACACAACTGTCCAGTGCACCACAACGCACCACGGCATTACTGCTGCAAAACCTGTGGTGGATTGCTCTGGTATAAGTTTACTGCAAGATTGCCAGGACCGGAGCCATGCACAGACTGCTGGTGGTGCGGTGCGACGCTGAAAAACTTCGGCTATTACAACTTTCATCCGTTCAAGTGCTCGAGAAGGCCTTTCTCCATGGAGCAGTTTTACAGATACCAGTGTGATTGTGGAAATCCCACTTGCTGGTGAAGAAGTACTAACATCTTTCAGCCCTTTTAAGGGCTATCCTATATTATGAAATGAAGCAAAACATGTCTGTCTGTCTGTGTGTGTGTGTGTGTGAGAGAGAGAATACATTTTATCACATTTCAGATCTATTTGGCGGATGAATACCATTTGACGGATGAATACCATTTGGCAGACCATTTGACTTCACCGCTAGATGTCTCTGCTGTGTAGCAGTGCAGCTGTACAACTGTAAGTGAGACATTCATATACACAAGTAAAATTCTGCTGAGTCAGCAATTTTAACATTTTTGAAACAAGTTACACACCATATTTTGATTACATGGAAGTAGCATAAAAGCATGAGTGAAACATGTCAACTAGTCAACTAGTGATACATTCTGCTGAGTTAACACACCATTGAAGTGGTATAAAAGGAAGAGTGAAACGTGTATTTTACTTCATTTCAGTTCTAGCAGTTGAAGAAACAACAAGGATGACAGCAGTCTACTGTCATGATTGTGATGTGACATTTCCATCTCTGGAATTGTTCGTGACACACACATGTAAGAAAACTAGGATGAAACGTGCTCATGATGAGCTTGTTGAGCAGATTCAAACCAAGAGACAAAAGACGTTACAAGATGGTGTTGACAGACCTGATCCAGTCCTCTGCTGTAAATGCGTCAAGATATTTTCATCTTTGGATGCGTTTGAGACACATGTATGCATACCTCATGAAGAACAAAGAAAGAAAGAGACAGGACAAGTAGGCAGAGGGAGAAGAGTGAGTCTTGGTGAAAACGCGCAGGAAAGACGGTTTGAGCCTGAAGATAGATCAGATTTGTTACTTGAAATGCGACAACAAGAGAATAGAATCAAGAGACATTTGCTAGAAACGTTAAACCGTGGCATGAAATGGTACATTGTGGTACATGCACGCTTCAAGAAAATGACACCAAATGTTGAAGGTGTGATGGTAGAACAAGTGGATAATGCCTTCATCAGTAGTCCGACATATGCAGCATACAATCCAACGGATATTGAGAAGGACTTACCAGAAGCCTATAAAGAATTGTTTACCAGGTTTGATGAACATGAGCGACAAGGCTCTGGTTGGGTGTTGGATAACATATTATTCATTGAAGTGCATACAGCTACGTCAGCGCCACTGGAAGCGAGCAGTTTTATCCCACTACCGAAGAAAGTAAAGACTACAAAGGCGGTGTTAAACATTCAGAATAAAGACAACAAGTGCTTCTTATGGTCTGTATTGGCTCACCTTCACCCTTCAACAAGCAATGACCCACAGCGTGTGCATCAATACAAGCTATTTGAGAACGAATTGAAGGTGGAAGACATGACATTTCCAACACCGATTACAGACATTCCAAAGTTTGAAAAGGAGAACGATATGTCCATTAACGTGTTTGGATATGAACATGATGTCATTGTTCCCATACAACTCAGTCGAAACACCAGCGCCAACAGCGTCAGAGAAATTAACTTGCTTTTGATTAGCAATGACAAGACAAGACATTACTGCCTCATCAAGAATTTTAGCAGACTGATGGCTTATCGAACAAAGCGTCAGAATGCAATATTTTATTGTTTCAACTGTCTTCATGGGTTTATGCGACAAGATCTTTTAGACAAGCATCGTGAAGTGTGTGGCAAGCATGGCGCACAACGTTTATCATTTCCCAAGGAACCCTTCATCAAGTTCAAGAATGTAGCCAAACAACAGCGAGCGCCGTTTGTCATTTATGCAGACTTTGAATGTTTCACGAAAAAGCATGAAGGAGACAAGTATCAGCATCATCGTCCAAACAGCTTTGCCTATGTGGTTGTGAGCCAGTATGAGACACGCGCTCCAGTCGTATATCGAGGAGATAATGCTGTGAAAGTCTTTTTAGACCATATGGTGAATGAGCGTGATCGTATTGTGCATGGCTTGCTACAGCCAAAGAAAATGGTGATGACTCATGAAGATGAAGAGCATTATAAGAACGCGGCAGATTGCTACATTTGTCATGAGCCTCTAGGAGCAGATCATGTGAGAGATCATGACCATATCAATGGCAAATACCGCGGAGCTGCACATAGTCAATGCAATTTACAATTCCGATTTCGAAAGGATAAGCAGGATGTTGAAGATTCTTTCATCATTCCTGTCTTTTTCCACAATTTACGAGGCTATGACAGCCATTTGATCATGGAAGAAATTGGAAAGTTCAAAAATGAAACCATTACAGTCATTCCCAACACCGTTGAGAAATATATTGCATTCACCATGAGCAATCTGAAATTTACAGACAGCTTTCAGTTCATGAGTACTTCTCTACAGAAGCTGGTATCCAACCTGGCAGCAGAAGGGAAAGACAATTTTTATAACATGACGTCACACATTCACGATAGTGACCAACAAGATTTACTGTTGAGAAAGGGAGTGTACCCTTATGATTACGTGGATGAGCCATCCAAGTTTGCTGAAACACAACTGCCGTCCAAGGACAAGTTTTACAGTCTGCTCAGTGAAGAAGACATTAGCGATGAGGATTATGCGCATGCGCAGAAGGTGTGGGAGACATTCCACTGTACTACATTTGGTGAATACCATGACTTGTACCTGAAATCAGATGTGTTGCTGCTGGCTGACGTGTTTGAAAACTTTCGTCACGTATGTCTTAACACGTATGAATTAGATCCTGCTCACTACTATACAGCGCCAGGACTGTCGTGGGATGCCATGTTGAAAGCGACAAAGGTGAAATTAGAATTGATCAACGACATTGACATGTACCAAATGGTTGAACAAGGCCTACGTGGGGGAATATCTGTCATCACACACAAGTATGCGAAAGCAAATAACCCCTACGTAGCAGATTACGATCCCTTGAAACCAACCAACTACTTGACGTACCTGGATGCAAACAACTTGTATGGCTGGGCTATGTCGCAAAGCATGCCAGAAAGTGGATTTATGTGGGTGAGCGAGCCAGAATCCATTGACTTTATGGATGTGGATGAAGATGATGAGATTGGCTACATTTTAGAAGTGGATTTAGAATACCCACAATCCATTCATAATCATCATAATCACTATCCAGTGGCTCCAGAACGGAAATGTGTGAAAGTGGGAGAATTATCAAAACATAGTCAGAAGCTACGGAAAGATCTAGACATGAAAAGCAAGCCTAGTGAAAAGCTCATTCCCAACTTGTGTGACAAGAAGAAATATGTGCTTCATTATAGAAATTTACAGCAATATGTCTCACTGGGATTGAAAGTCACGAAGGTGCATCGTGCCATCATGTTTGCACAGAGCAAATGGTTGGCAAAATACATCTCCTTGAACACAGAAAAGAGAAAGTTGGCTAAGAACCCGTTTGAGAAAGACTTCTTCAAATTGATGAACAACTCGGTGTTTGGCAAAACCATGGAAAATGTAAGAAAACGCATCAATGTGGAACTTGTTCACCAGGAAAAGCGGTTCAAGAAACTTGTGGCCAAACCTTCCTTCCACAAATTTAGAATTTTCAACGAAGATTTAACCGCGGTACATTTACGCAAAGTGGATCTGCTTCTGGATAAACCCATTCAAGTTGGGTTCACCATTCTCGACCTCAGCAAAGTGCTCATGTTCCACTTTCATTACAACTACATCATGACCAAGTATCCCAACACCAAACTCTTGTTCAGCGACACCGACAGTCTATGTTATGACATAGAAACGGACGATATCTACAAAGACATGCAGGAAGATGCCGACTTGTTCGACACAAGTGACTATCCCCCAGATCATTTCCTGCATTCCAACGTGAACAAGAAAGTGCTTGGGAAAATGAAAGATGAGACGGCGGGCATTCCCATTGAAGAGTTTGTTGGACTTCGGCCGAAAATGTATAGTATGATGTATGGTGGGAAAGAAAAACGTACGGCTAAAGGCATCACTCGCGCGTGTCAAAGACGGATGAAACATCAGCAGTATAGAGACAGTTTGTTCAACCAAACGCAAACGATGACTACAGGACACATCATTCGAAGTCATAACCACCAGATTTTCTCGGAGAAGTTGAGGAAAGTGGCTCTCTCTCCCTTTGATGATAAGCGATATGTGATGAGTGATGGCTATTCCACTTTGGCGCATGGGCATTACAGTATATAAGGGGGAGACACTTCAACTTTAGAGTCAGTTGAGGTGTGAACACTGAAGCGTCAACATGAAAAGATCTGCACCAACGGATATGGATACTCTAGCAGATACGGTGAAAGACATGAAAGTGAAACATCCTGATACTACCATTAAGAAATTAAAAGTGGAGATAGCACCAACACCACAGTCGTGGGATGGAATGCTTTCTCTAGGCAATGGAAAGTATATCAAGATTATGAAACAAAGTAATGAAGGTGTGGTAAACATTCGCAAATACCTCAGAGATGAGGGGACTGGAAAAAACCGTCCAACGAAAAAGGGAATTTTGCTGACAATACCTGAATGGAAAATGATGAAGAAGCAGGTGAAAGAAGTGGATAAAAGGCTTCGCAGACAAGACGACAAGTCATAACAAGGTAAAAACATGAATGCACTCATGCTGAACGGTGGTGTTTACCTTACTGTCAATGAGAGGAATGAAGTGATACTAGATTCTAAGACAAGTTATCATCGGTTTAAACCTGAAGTGTGGAAAGACTTTAAAAACATACCACTTGAACCTGGGTTTAAACGCAGACTTGAAAATAAAGTGGAAGTGACGGTGGCTGAATATGATTCTAACATACGTGTAGAAATCTGTAGAAATCTTTTACAGGATTATCCAAAGGATTATAAGGGAGTTGTACCAGATACACCATATACAGATTTGATCATCTTTGATATCAAGAACTGGCGCGCAGTCTTACGATTCCTAGAAGTGATACAACATCCACTCTTCGCCATCTTGCGAGCATAAAAAACGTCTTTGCAGACAAGGAGACAGCTCATAGTTCATCTGACTGCTGGACGAGATGGAAGACTTTTTAACGGAATATAAACCAATTACGCATGGGTTCTCATATCTGAGAAACGAATATGATGACATTGTGCTAAAACATTTTGGACAGTATCTCGTCCTATCACTTGATGACCAATCCGTGTTGAAAGACCATCTAGAGAAGTTCAGGATACCTGCTTTCTCCTGACAGTCTCAAATGAATTAGAAGTGCGTGTGACTGAGAACTGCTTAGACGTGTTTGTACAATTTCGCCAATATGACGAGCTTACAGAAAACTATGACTACATCACCCTCAACACAGTGGAATGGAACGCGTTGTTACAAGCATTGGATTGGAAAGTACCTAACGCTTGAATTCAAAGAAACAGAAATATGGCTTACACGAGGCATCAAATCCATTGAGCTGACACAACCTATGCGTGTGATGGACATTGACTTAGAAGAAGGATATGAACTGAAACTGTCTGAACATGTAACTGTTAAAGTGATAAAGTTTGGTGATGTGTGTTATGTGAGCTTTCATAGCATTTACAAACATGGATGTAATGTCTATGATACCTATATCAATTTAGATTCTAATGAATGGTATTCATTGATGAATGTATTGAAAAATGTATGTGTTTGTAAATAAAAAGTTTGTAAATAGTGTAAATAGACTTTGTAGTTAAGAGTTTGTAGTTAAGAATTTTGTAAATAGTGTAAATAGTGTAAATAAAAGTTTGTAAATAGTGTAAATAGAATTTGTAGTTAAGAATTTGTAAATAGTGTAAATAGCGTTTGTAGTTAAGAGTTTGTAAATAGTGTTTGTAAACTTTGTAAATAGTGTTTGTAGTTAAGAATTTGTAAATAAACGTATGTACAACACAATAAACAAGACAGTTGTTTGAAACTTGATTTGTTTTATTTAACAACAACAACAACTTAACTAATATAACAACAACAACAACAACTTAACTAATATAACAACAACAACAACTTAACTAATATAACAACAACAACTTAACTAATATAACAACAACAACATTAATAAAACAATGGTTTATAATGTCTATATACAAAATCCTTTACAATAAAATCACCATCCTTTCTTTTTAATATATTCACAATATCAAACATACTCTGACCTCGAGCTCTATGTAATATATAATAGACACAATAAAAACCACATGACGATGATATTGGCGTTTGTAATGATATAGAATTATACATATAGTCATTTCTTAAAAACATATCTAAACGATCATCGAGAGGGAACAGTCCATAAGAGTCAAAATATTCTGCAGGGTCTTTGTCATAATACACTGCCACCCAATGTTCTCCTGGTTCATCTTGATCGTCTGTGTTGATCACATAGGCGCCGCGTTGTAAAGACGGTAACTGGTCCATGGCAAACACGCCTTGAAACAAGTCTTTGGTCATGACATCATGACTCAATATGGCATCAATCTGCTTCGTGTTCATGACTGGTAGTCGAATTGGATGCTGCGATTTGCACTGATCTCAATAATGTTGTCAAATTCAGCATAGACAATGACATTGATGGTATGTTGCAAAGCCGTAGCAAAGTTCATTTCTAGCCGCAAATTCCCATGCTTGATCAGGGGGAAATGATCATCACCATCATAATCCGGTGTTAAGTCAAACGAAAATAAAGCATAACCTCTAGGCCAATCTTCCCGTTTTATAATGGAACTTTTCTCACCATTCAACCGATCAAACGATTTGTAAAGCGTTTCAAAAGCGTCCAGGTATTTGTTCTGTGTAATGTCAAGCTTGAGAGGTTTGGATAGAACTGGTTCACCATCCGTGTACAGTTGCATATAGTCCAGATTAAAATGTTTGAAATCATATGGATTCCTCAATACTGATCCACCAAAAGCTTCATTATGAACCAGACCAATGACAATACGATTTGGTAATTGACCCAAAAAGATGTTATCTTTCACAAAAGACTGAAATCCTGCTGGAATAGCCAAGACTTTACATTCTTTTCTAGTGATGATGATCTTGGCAGGACTTTTCATCAATGCATCTGTATGTCCTAACTGAATACCTGGACTCACCCTCACTTTGCGAATGGTTAAAAATGCCTCTTTCACTTCTACCTTATAGGTATTATCTGCAGCCATCAATACATAGTCATCTTTTTGTCTATGGAAACGCAATTTCAAACTGATACCATTCGGAAGATAACGATCCTGCTCAAACAAATCTATCCTTAAACCGCCAGTAAGCATAACATCACGGCTAAGACGTGTATGCAAATAACGATGATGTAAGCCATTGTTGCCTTGCTCAGCCAAGTCACCGCCGTCGGCATTGACATGAAACCCGGATACATATTGTTCATGATTAGGTCTTTTCACCTCATAGCTATTCATTGACCCAGCAGTATCCTTATACATGAGACGCATAGAGCGCTCAGAATGTAGACTTTCTTCCGAATCATGGATGAGATGAGAGATAATACTGGTATAACCATGAGTATTGTTGCTATGCGAAACCAAACGATCATTCAGAAACAATTCAATATTAGACCATAACCCATTAAACACATCATTGATGCAAGAGACATTATCATCTGCGCCACACGCTGTTCCATCAGCCTTTAGAATGCGACATACAATATGAAGTTTGCTGTTCTTTAAATCCAGATATTCTTCTGTACTCGCAGGAATGTAGAATTCTATTGGAGCGCCTTCTCTAATGCTTGTAAGTGGTTGATAGTCAACATTATAACTTTTCTCTACAGCAGTTTGCGTTGGTGGTACGTGAAACCATTCCAATGGAGAAAGACTACATTCACACGAATGATTATGAATGAGAGACATTTTTTTTCTTTAAAAAATATCTTTGCGATATTTTGATGTTATCCGTCTGGCTGTTTTTCGTCTTCTGGCACGTTTCGTCGGTTGCATACGCTTTTGTTCACCAAACACACGTTCTGCTACTCGACCCGTCACATCTTTCGCGACATTCTTTGCAGCCTTCTTAAGATGTGGCGCAACGATCTTAGCCCCAGCCTTAAGTAGTGGAATAGCTTTGCGAGCCAATGATCCCAGTATTGAACCAATACCATCGCCATACTGGATTCGCGCTCCTTTGAATCCTGGTAATTCCCCGCCCACTTGACGAAGAAAATGGTTGCGATATGCAGACGGATCGTGTGTATAAGCTTTCATATTGCTTTTGGTCGAAAATGAAGTTTACAGATCACCTTTCCAGTTTGAAATGGAACATTATAGCCTGTGTCGTCCTTAATATTCATTTCTATCACGTCAAATTTGGACGTGTTTACAGGAACATAATGCGGTTCGCCGTACGTTTTCATGATAATGTCACCATCATGGCCTTGTATGCCAACAGAACGTAGTAACGGCACATAATAATCACCAACAACTTGTGGTTCACAAATGCTACAATACACATACAGTGTATAAAATCCCTGTTTCACATCTGCTTTATGTTCAGCTGTACATGTTTCAGTATACCATTGCTCTGGGATAAATCCTAAAATCTCAGCCAATCCAGCGGAAAAGGACACTTCAAAACCATAATTTAGAAATAGAAACACACGTCGTCTAATTTTATCATACTTTATCCGAATAGCTTCTTTAAGATCATCTTTCATAGAATGAGTTGCTTCTTCATTCACTGCCTGACATATTTCTTGTATGGATCTATAATAACCATAGGGAATATTGATAGTGTCAAGTGTCTCTGTCAGTGGTTGTTGTCGATACTGAATAGAATAGTCCATGTCATGTCTCATCGTTGTCCATGTATGTGGATATTGAATTTCAGCTAAAGCCACTTCATATTTTCCATTCAGATAGATGGTTCGAGGCATACGAATTTGATAATTCGAAGCCTTGTTGTTGGGATAATAGTTCATACTCGCATTGCTAGGCAAAGTGATGTAAAAGCTTGTCGACTCCATGATGGTGGGAACTAAATGGTATAGGTGCGTTGACGTTGTCTATATACTTCACGATAGCGCGCGCCATTCGACCAAGTATGCAAATGGTCTTTTACATCATGATGATGATCTAGATGATCTATGACTTCTCCTTCACAACAAGCAATTGTACATCTGATCTTCACAGGAATAGTTGATTTATCTTCCTCACAACAACAACATAGCTCTTTCAGCCATGTTAAAAATTTTCCCATCCTTCAGGAAACCGTCTTTGTTGACGTTGTTTCATTTCTGTTGTAATGTCGTCACGAGTGGTCTTTTTACTAAACATTGTTTTTGGAATATTAGCATCAACAATTTCCTGGATAAACGGATGCCAGCCATGTGGTGGTATGGCTCGTTCTTTTCTTCTTGTCGCCACCAATGCTTCTTTCATCAAATCAACCATGTTGGAATTTGCTATAATATCGCCCGTTTTCAACACAAGTTCATTCTTCTCTGACCATGTCGTACCATATTTCTTCAGTTCTGCTAAAAGTTGTGTTACTTTTCCATGATAGATAGGTTGAAAATGACTTAAAAATAACTTTTCTGGCTTTTCAGGTGGTGATGATGATGAGGGCTTTTGCTGCCTAGACTGACTTGTTCGTAAATGACGACCAAGAAGTTGAGATATTTCTATAGCCTTTTCACGTGTTCGTTTCCCACGTAAAAGTTTATTCACTTTCGTTTTGATTTCACCATCTTTACCCTTCTTTTCTAGCAACATTTTATATTCATATTCAGGAATGAGGACCATTTTCATCGTATGTTTCATTTTAGCAGTAGTTTGGCTAACAAGGGCAATGCCAATCTAGCAATAACTCCAATGAATCCTCCTTTCTGATTAATCAACTTCTTTTTTCGTCGAAGGGATATCTTCTTATCTGCTAGAGTACGTAGCGTATGACGTTCACGTTTAAATTCCTTAAACCGTTTTGAGCTTAAGGGTAAATGTCCTTGCAATATATTCAAACAAATTTCAAACAAGCTTGTTAATTCCTCCTTTGTAGCTTGCTGTAGCAAGGATTTACGTCGTTTAGGCCCACTGCGTGCAAGCAAATGAAGAAACGGCTGGTTCGCTCGAATACGTTTAGACATCTTGACTGCGAATGGTTAAATGACTTGGTTCTTGTTCATACACTGCTTTATCAATATATACATAATGTGTATCTTTTGGTAAAATGCCTGTACGAATACGTAGTTGATCATTTGTCTTTGGTTTTAAATCAATGAATAAATAACCATGAGGTTTGCTAGTAGCATCTTGATAGGCTTCTATGAGAAATTGAGATCTTCTAGGATACATTTGCCGCGCCAATGTACTAATTTGTTGACTGTCTCTCGGATTTTTAAACAGAATGATATAATGTGTATTCAAACTAATATTTCGCATCTCTTTCCCATGATGGAATAAATTATGCACAATAAAAATAATGCTTAGATTTTGATGACTGCTGCCAACACTAAAGAGACGTGTCATACGCTCATCACTATGGCATTTCGTCATTAAGTCATCAATGATAAGTAAGTTTGGTTTCTTCGGGTTAAAACGCTCTTCAATGTCATCTGGAATGCCTTGGTAAAATTTCACGCCTTTCATTCCCTTGTACAAAGGCTGATCTGCTGCATAGAGCCATAAAATGCTTTTTGGAGAGGGTTTAATCAACTTTTGTTCTAGAATTTCCTTCACCAGAGACGTTTTGCCACTGCCTGTAGGTCCAGAGACTAAACATGTAAATGGATGCTTCATTGTTGAATGTCTGTTTCTTTCACCCAACTGTTAAACTTGTTTGGCCAACCTAACCACTTGACAAATAATTCTTTCACACCTCCTCCTCGTCTTTTACGTGTTTTCAAGACTTTTTCAATTCTATAAATAGATTCAATATCTTTGGTCACTTTCTGCAGTTCTTCTTCATAGAAATGACCATCAATATCTTCGTCTAAAAAGTCTTTCACACGATATAAATGTATTCCTTGCTTCTTACAACGATGTGTGACAATGAAGACTTCTTGCGTCCATTTGATGTGATAATCCCGTTGAAACACATATTTAATGTGAGAAATGCGAACATGATCACCAATGTTAAATTTGTACTTCTTCTTCTTCTTCTTCTTAGGTTTCAATTTCAGTTTGTCGACATACATATACTTCCACACTTTTGATTCGTTGTCTTTACGAATCTCGGCTGGAGCATATTTATTAGGAAGAGAACCATGAGGTCTATGGTTGTAATTGTACACCAAGTCTGGAAGAATGTCTAAATAACGGTAAGTTTGATTATGTAGAAAATACCGATACATCATTCCCTTTAGAGTACGAATGACTCTTTCAGCAAAGTTGGCTTTGGTTTCATTCTTTGTGGTATAAGCATGAATGCCTTCTTTCTTCAAAAATGCTTTTACCCATCTGTTTTTAAATTCTGTTCCTTTATCAGACCTTAGAGTTCGCGGTCTTCGTCGTGTGTCATGAAAAATCTTTTGGAAAGCTTGTATGACGCTGGTATGTGATTTATTAGGTATTGGCTGTACCCAGACATATTTGGAAAACACATCAATGACAATGAGTAAAAAGCGTATGTCATCATTATAGGGAGCTATGTTTCCCATATCAGCCAAATCAATATCCCACATGTCATCAATACCACGTGTAATGACACGTTGTCTTTTGAACCTGTATTTGACAGGTTGGAGTAAACTAAAAGCATCTTGATCCTGCAAACATTTCTTCACTGGTGACTGTGTGACTGGTTGATTATGTTTTCGTAAGATGTGATACAGTTTGTAAGGACCAGCAAATGCTCCAGGCTGTCCAGGTTTGAAGTAAATATTGGTCAAGTAGTCTTTCCACGTCGACATGGTCACACCGAATGAAAACCACCTTCTCAACAGAACAGCTTTTATTTTATAACTCAACCAACATCACTTAACTAACATGCATTTATAACTTAACTAACAAGTTTTTTACAAATCAAGTATAGATACAATGGTATGAATCACTGGAGACCATTGGTCTTCAATGAACACTAACCAATGACTGAGTTCATCCAATGTAATAGCATCTACACCATATTTCTCACAACGTTGATTTGCATTCTCTAACACTTTATCTAAATGCATGTAATATTTAGCTTCATTCCAATATGTATAAACAGATGCAAAATGACAAGTATGTTCTTGACACTCTTCATGTTGACAAGCAGGACAGACTAAATATGCAAACATTTTTACAGCTGATAACATTTCTTCACAATAAGCTTTTTGCACAATATATTGTCTCAGTGTCATGTCCGCCATTGTGCAGTCTTGAATCAATGTAACACAAGTTAAACATACTTTAAATTTACATGTTCACACGTCTGCACACCATGACGGTTGGCAAGCAAATGAAAAAGTCTCTAACCCTCACACAACAGTTCTAACAACTTTCCCATGATATTCTGACCAGGATATCCAGATGACACTTGTTTCACACCAGCTCCCCACCAATGATCATACGTTGCTTCAACTAAAGTTTTGTCTTTACATTCTTTCAACTTGTTGCGAAACAATACACACTGATCCAGTTTGACTTGTAAAACATCTTGCATTTTGCTTCTCTTCACTGTATGCCATAAAGGACATGGCTTTATCACTTTAGCAATACGTTTTGCTTCATATCCATTTCTACATGAAGCAATGGCTGAAGCAATATCTTGACGGTGATGAAACACTGCTTTCTCATATTGATACAACGCTTCACTTGAGTTGAACACATGTCCATACTTTTCAAGTCGTGTTGGAAACATATTTGAAAGAACGTCCTTATGACCGCTGAATAGTACAAGATTCTCCATGTTGACTTTGCTTCTGCTGTTTTATTCTGACATGTCGGTTTCTTCCTGTAATAAAATATCTTTTAATATATTTGCTGCCTCTTCTATCATATTCTTTCTTTGTTTACGTTGAAACCACTCACATAAAACTAAATTTGCTAGTAAGAAAAACATTGTTATGTCTTTGAGAAACAATTCACTATGTTGTCATAAACATGTTTAAAAAAGGTTTTTATAACTTACCTGATAAAGCTGCTCGGTTTCCTCTTCTTCTTTACAACAATCTCTCAAATGATCAACCACGGTGAAATATACTTCCACATCAGTGCGAGCAGAATAAAGTGCAGAATCAAAGTCAAAGTCAGGATCTTCTTCTATTCCAGTTTTATGACATTCTCCAAGAAATCTTGAATGCAGTTCAATCACATCAAGACTATGATGTACAACATCCCAAAAAGCATCCAAATGATAAAGTTGATAGTCTGGAGTGCCACAGCAAGCAAGTTTAGCAATCATCAAGTCAATATAAGCATTTTTAAAACATGCGTCCATCTTGTTTCAATGTGTCTTGTGGGCTTTTACTTTGCTTCACTGACTTTAAGTACTCCACACTTGCCGCAGAAGTTGCTTGGTTCACACAAATTGCAATTATACTTGTGGCAGTGGCAATGATAATCCTCCACATATCCACAAGCACCGCAATAGTCACAGGTAAGTCCAAGTTGATTTTGTACGTTCATGTTCTCCAACTGAACTTCAGCCAGCCTTTTCTTGGATAGCTTTGACAACTTCATCCGACCATCCTTTTGCAGCTTGATGATCGTTTTCTTGTCATGACATTCCTCACATGGTGATAGGGCTGAGTTGATGTTGTCCATCTCCTGAAGCAGTGTCTCCCATTCAACATCATTCATGTTGATGTGATGTGTGTATTCTTTCCCTTCAAACCGTGACGTGCGCACAAAACTCACATAGCGCATATCCAAGTATGAAATGACTTCAAGCCACTTCGTTTGCGTTAAGTACAGTTTGAAGCCAATGTCACGTAAATTTTTCAAGCTTTGACATATAATCCTCCACAAAGATGGTGAATAAGCACACCATCTCTCTCCACGTGTGATGCGTAGAAATGGCCCATATTCTCCATGCTCCACAGTAATGGTTAAGTTAGCACTAATTTTAAAGCTGCTGCTGCTGCTGCTTGTCTTGTTCTCCATGGCTGCTACAATGTACTGATGATCCACTCCCTCCAACTGTCTGCTGAGAAATGACTTCACTCTGCTGAGTCCACTCCCTTTTATACCCAACTGTTTGCTGAGTCAGCTTTCTTTTCAAAGAACTTGCAAAGTTTTGAATTCACTTCAACTCGTCCATGGTTGAATCGGACAAGCTCTGATACATTCGTCTTCAATGGAACATCATCATCATAATGTAAAATGATTCTTGCAGCCACATCTAACATGAGCTCAACTGCCCAAATTGTATTCACGTTGATAAATGCTGAATCAATGTCATAAGTTAACGGTAAATGTAGATCTTCACATTCACGTAGAAACGAGCGGATGAAACGATCTCTTGGAATGGTCTTTCCAACAGCTTCCCAATGCTGATGTAAATTCTTCACTTGCAGCATCCAATCCGATTCAAAAGCAGGAAGCTTTGAAAACACATAGTCAGCATAATTCACTTTGAAGACGTCATCCATGGTCTCTACACATCGATGAAGAAGCAATGTTGACATTGTAGATGGTTTTACCTCCTTTTATACAGAAGTTACATGTAGGTTTTCATGAGATGTTTGTAAAATCGCGGAGTCATGTCATTGAAACCGTCGAGAAAGGTTGTTGGTAAACCGTTTGTTAGCGATTGTACCATGACAATCACTAAAAAGTCTCCTGGGGTCCGATGCCCTAGTATCCATTGAAACAGCATTGACATAGTGAAATGTCCTTTTTCATAGAGGTAAGCCATCATATCATACACATGAATGCGTTCTTCAAGGTATTTGAAACCATGCAACATGACCTTTGCACATTTGAATTCACGATCCTCATCCAGAGACTTTGGCGCCGGTAGAGATAAAGTCTTAAAAAGTTCCTCATGAAGACTTTTAATAAGTTGAATGAAACGTTGAGTCATAGCTTCGGAGAACTTTGGCTCTGACGCCGGAACATGTTCTGTGTTTCCTTCTAACATGTAGATGAGTTGAATGACGGTATTCACTTCTTCCGTTAGATACATGTACGTGTGGTTGTTGAAAAAGCCTTCTTCACATAAACACCATAAAATGTTACAATCAATCAGAGGAAGTACTGCTCGAAAGTTCCGTTTCAACATTATAACATCTTCCTCAGTAACAGGTATGGTCTTACTCGATTCAATTTTAGATTTCAGCTGTTTGTCTTCTCCGTCATCGCTTGACATGTCCACTTCTGAATCCTCATTATCGCTTGACATGTCCAATTCTGAATCCTCATCATCATCACTCACTTCGTTTTCCTCATAATGTGCTAGATGTGCTTTTAACTTTGCACTTAGTTGTGAGTTGTCACCATTGATAAGTCTATTCGCAACCCAGAACGGGTAGTCAGACCCCTCAGGATCTGGCATTTCTTGCTGCACTGCAGCGACATCTGATGGTGCATTTAATGCTTCCTCCTGAGGCATTGCTTGTTGCAATGTAGCGACATCTGATGGTGCATTTAACGCTTCCTCCTGAGGCATTGCTTGTTGCACTGTAGCGACATCTGATGGTGCATTTAACGCTTCCTCCTGAGGCATTGCTTGTTGCACTGTAGCGACATCTGATGGTGCATTTAACGCTTCCTCCTGAGGCATTGCTTGTTGCACTGTAGCGACATCTGGCAGAGCAACTAACGCTTCCTTCAAAGCTGTTTCAACATCTTCAAAGAACGCATCTATCTCTTCCAACGATAATATTGTATCATCAAAAGTAACTGTTTCAAAGTCATCCATGTCTATGTTGATAGCTGGTGTGTCTGACGATGCCTAAGCCTCGAGACACTACATTTATATACGATTTTATCATGCTGAATCAACGATTTCATCATGCTGATTCAGCACAATTTTTTTTTTTTTTTTTTTTTTTTAGTTTGTTCTCCTGGGGGGGGGGGGTCGGTACATAGTATGCCCCGGGGGGGGGTCGGTACATAGTATGCCCCGGGGGGGTCGGTACATAGTATGTCCTAGTGATGTCGGTACATAGTCTGTCCCGGGGGGGGGGGGGGTCGGTACATAGTATGCACTAGGGGGGGGGTCGGTACATAGTATGTCCTAGTGATGTCGGTACATAGTCTGTCCCGGGGGGGGGGGTCGGTACATAGTATGCACTAGGGGGGGGGGTCGGTACATAGTATGCACTAGGGGGGGGGTCGGTACATAGTATGCACTAGGGGGGGGTCGGTACATAGTATGCACTAGGGGGGGGGTCGGTAAATATTATGCACTGGGGGGGTGACGTCATTTTTGCAATGATGTCATTTTACTATATATATATATATATATATAGGTGTGCTCTCTTCACAACTTCCACAGAATACCATCATGGAGTGCTGTTTCGCTTTAGAGAATTCGTTAGTTATCCGAGACATTACAAAGGTGGATTTAATGTACCACCCTACAGCGCATGAAGCGGTGCGAGAATTCTTCTTACAGCTGTTTCCAGATCCGGCTCGTGCTGTCGCCATCGCTATGCCAGTTCTACTCAACAGGGATGTTATGATTGGGAAGCGGCTTAGTGATATTGAACAGGGCAGATACCAAGAGGCGTACATCAGATCAGTCGTCCTGGGGGAAGCAACACCATCCCATTTAGAAGAGGAGGAATACCCGGCCTGGGCTGGATACTTTATGCTTCAACACATCAATCTATGTCGCGGGTGTGGCTGTCTGATAGGTGCAGACAAGGTCATTGCTGCCGCTTGCGGTCATCAAGCATGTATATCTTGTTCTGTCGCGCGTGCCTATCAGGCAGCCTTACGGCATGAGTATCTCCTCAAGTGTTTAAGCTGTGGGACAAAGACGAATCACTTCATATTTAATGGTCAGCAGATGACTCAGTGCGGCAGGCGATATCAAAATGTTATCACCTTTTGCTGAACAGCACTAACAGTGAGGAGTTTCAACTCCAGGCTGCTCTTTTCAGAGCGGCCGCCACTTATTACAAAATAAGCAAAACAATTTATCATGGTGTTGGTATATGTGTGTATGCATGAGAGTGTGGGAAATGGGAAAAAAAAAAGTTATTGTCTGTCCGTCTGTCCGTCTGACCGTCTGTCTACCATCTGCCGATTCTGCAGCAGAACCAACGTTGGTTCTGCTGCAATGCAAAACATTGGTTCTGCAGCAGAACCAAACGTTGGTTCTACCGCACTTGCGGTAGAACCAACGTTGGTTCTACCGCAAGTGCGGTAGAACCAACGTTGGTTCTACCGCAAGTGCGGTAGAACCAACGTTTTCATACTACTCATAGGTAAACAGATGTTTTTGAACCAGTACCAGGGTCAACGTAGATTGTGAATTTGTTATCAAATAAATATAGTCCTTGGTGGTTTAAAATATTTTCAACCGGTTTCCCTTTGTAATCAGTCTTATTACTACCAAATAACGGGCTGAAATCGCCCCAGAAACTACCAGTTTGGGATGTTAAATATGAAATTATTTATTTCATCTGGTTGAGATTTCAGAGTTGGAAGAAGATATATATTTTGGGAAAAAACGTTTTCCCTATTTTTACGCTAATGGCGTGGGCGGATTATTAACTGGTATTTCGTTTTGGAGGGTATCGTTTCGAACAAAGGCAGGTGCTCCACTATTTCTCGGTTGTTGGCCAATATTTTATTGTAGCTGAAGTAGCCTCAGCTTAGGTGTATTGTTTTCCTGTCGTATGTTTCTTGAAAACAAAAAAAACCGTGTTGTGTTGGTGCTTAGGGTAAACAGATCCAAAAACCTTCAATGTTCCATTGGATTAGTGCAAGCGTCACTTACTCTGCGCCGTTTTTTTGTGGTGTGTTACAGCGGAAAAGGTTTGCTTCCTCGTTGAATGTGATCTGCAGTATCCCTTGCATGTCGCAGTCGGTCTTAATGTCGAGCCGTTGTTTCACCATCCTGTCCTGTTGATATAATTTTCGGTGATATGGACTGGCCTAATACATTTTGTGGTGCCCGCTGTTCGGAGGACTAACTCGGTGATGGAGTAGTTTCAGAGTGGATACTGATTGGTTTTTAAGGACTGGGTTGCTTACTGTGGAGTCACTATTCGAGCTAGTGGAGACCTTATTTTTTTATGATTTATGGAAGTTTGCTTGCTAATTTTCGACGAAGCACTTTTTTCACGAAATGATAGTTTTACGTTTATAGCTTGCGTCTATATATTGCTTGTCTTGGCAAGAAGTTTTCGAGTGGCACTCTTGACAGCGTATGAAAGATTTAACGATGGCGCTTGATAAGTTAATTTTGGTGGTTGTGGGTTGTGGGTATGGGATGGACTTTTCATGCTTTACTTTTGTACTTTTTTTGTTTTTGTTTTTGTTTTTTGTTTTTTGTTTTTTTGTTTATTTTTATTTCTTATTTTTATTATTTTTTTTTTTTGGTTTTTGTTGTTGTTTTTTTGGCTAGTCACATTAGGCAATCCTTTGCGGACGCTGTGTGGTTCCCTTTGCAGTTACTGCATTTGGTACCACCAGTAGAAGATTTATAATCGCGACCGTCGTCACCCCTAATTTGTGCGTGTTTCAGACTTTTTACACTTTCGGCTTCCATGTCCATACCGCTGGCAGTTGTAGCACCGCACAGGGTCTGGGTTGTAGGGCTTGATTCCTAGATTAAGGGTAATGATGATCTGTGGAATGTGAGCACTCGAGTTCATGTACAAGTTTCTCTTCTGTACAAAAAAATTAGGGTGACGAATGATTCTTTTGGTGTAGTTCAATGTCTGGTGAAAGATGCATATCATTAATACATTTATACGTCTTAATTTCGAAAATAGTTTCACTGTTTTCCCCGAAAAGACAAGATATAGCCTGAAAACTATAGAATGTAGAGAGCCGATAACAGAACGTACATTGGATTGTAATGGCGACAGTTTGAAAGAACGCTGCTGCGGTGAAACAATGATTTATTCATAGCAGGGAGCAGGCGGCTCAGTGTCTAAGTGCGAACCTTTGTTAGCGCCTTTTGGTGCTTTGTAGATATTTGTGTTTATAGTTTTATTATTTATATGTGTATATTTCAATTTTTCTCCCAAGTCTGGCCGTCCCATCCTTACTCTGACTGCATCATTTGGCGGCGGGGGTTTCCCACTGCGACTAGGACACATGGGATAGCAACATTTGTACAGATTGAGACTTGCCATTAAGCCACAGTGTCATGGAGGGTCACAACGACCGATCGTCTGATTTCCACCATTTTAATGCGGTAAAAGAAGGTATATGATCGCGAGAGGTATTAATGATGAAACAAAGTGGTCAGACCACTGTACTACTTGCCATTAAGAAAATAACTGAGTAATCGCTTTGCCATGAAATTATTTTAATCGTGTAATTATTCTGGAAAGGTATTGTTGCTGAAAAGTGATATGGCGTTCGTTTATTTTATTTACGTGAGTGTGTGTTTGGGGGAATTTTTATGATGAAGTTTATTGATGAAAAGATATTGTTATATTGAGTTGGTACTGTATGGGGGTAGAAACTGCTGGAATAGAGTAAAACTGGTATCATGAGAAGGGTCAGTGTTCATGAAATCCGGCCCTCCACGAGGTCAACGAATCCACAAAAATGTTTTAAAGAGAGGCATAACCTCGGTCCACTCCTATAGAGTTTTTAAAGCAGTCCGACTAAAAGTACAAAAAAACTGGATTACTGAAACTTTTCAAAGGCAGACATTATGCCAATTTTAAGAGAATGGCAACAACAGCATTTTATATTTTAAAACACAGACGATAGCAATAAAGTTCAAGACAGGACCACTTACTGAAATCTTTCATAAATTTCAAAGCAAATCCGATCAAGCTTGTGGGAGAAGCATTTTGAACATTTCGCTTTCAAAAAAAATAATAATAATAATAATAAAATAAAATAAATAAATAAAATAAATAAATAAGAATGCCCAGGCACATTATGAATGGGCTTAGATCCAGCTAATCAACTATCAAAAGGCCTGTAGGGCCGCCAAAAACATCAAGCAGCATTTTAACAAGATTATCCACGGACAATACCCCAGCTCACGAAAGTTGCTGTCGAGATTTAAGACATATAAGTATAACCTGTAACCAAAAATTTCAAGAGAGTAACGGTGTGCACTTGGCGTTGTTTCAATACAAAAATTGTTTATCGCCAATATATCCGCCAAATTTTAGCGAGTCACCAAAAAAGTAATAGCCATGTGTTTCGATAACAAAAAAAAAAATGATAGCCAGTTGGACAAATGTACCACTCCCTTCCATCGAAATTTTGGGACGTTTGCGTTTAAATTCTAGGCGGAGGTAAGTTTTCAGGAAAATTGGTTTTTGGTTAATATTTTTTACCTATTTCAGGTGAATCACGAAAACGTAGCCAGGTGGATTCCAAAGCCTGCCACTTTTAATCAGAATTTCAAGAGATTAGGGCCAAATACCTACAGTCAGTTGCGTTTTCAATAATGTTTTTTTTTTTTTTTTTTTTTTTGGTGAATCACCAAAAAGTCATGGCCAGATAGGTACTAATTTTCCGCTTCCATCACTCAAAATTTTAAGAATGTAAGATTATATCCCTAGCATTAGTACGATTAACCAAGAATTGGTTTTCCTCCGACATTTCCGCCATTTCCTATCGAATTACGAAAAACACAATAACCAGGTAAGTATCAATGACCACTATCTTTAACCAAGATTTTACGAAAAAAACCCATCCATCTTTATCTAAAATTTGAAGACAGTACGGTCATTTCTCTAGTGTGAGTTAAGACTTTACTGATTTTTTTCTCTTTTTTGCTCACATTTCTGTCAAATTTTTGCCGAAAAACAAGAACTGTCCGTGTGAGTAGTAATGATTAGTACCTTCACTTAACAGTTCAAGACAATGAAGCTATTTTTCTGGAGTTGGTGAAGATGTCAGTGATTTTTTCCTTTTTTCGCCAAAATTTCCTCAAATTTTTGGCAAATGGCCAAAACAAGTAACAGCCAGGTAGAAACTTAGGCACTCTGTCTTCCACCAAAATTTTAGAGCGTTTCCATGAAAACCCTGGGAGAGACTGTTTCAAAAAAAGGTTTTCTAAACTATAGATATAGCTAGTGTCCCTGCTATTGCAGTCTTCTTTGTTGTTGGAACTGATGGTAATGGCGTGTATTTTTTTCAGTTTCTTTATTATGTCTAAGTTCAGGGCTACAATTTTCAGATGAATTGTGTTTAAGTTCAAATGTTTTCCGAAGAGTATTAGATATATCTTTCGGTACAGTGATGGTACTATTGTTATTTCTCAGATGACTAAATGGGTTGGAAGAGATTTTGCCTGAAATTTTCCGAATCATGTCCCAAGTTTTCTTTGTGGCGATTTCTGACTGGCTTTCAAACATACCCTTGCAATAACTCTTTTGTTTTGCTTGATTGTTTTGCGTTTTGTTTTATAATGAGTCTTTTATGTTATATATTACGGGCATTACCGGATCAGACTGTAAAGCATTTAACAGCCAGTTTATCTCGTGCTATTGCGCGTTTGTAGCCAACATTGAACCACGATTTGTGAAGGTTTTGACGGTATCCTGATATCTTTTGGTATAGATTTTACAGCAATTCTCTGAATAAGAGCGATAAATAATAAGAATGGGTCGTAGCCTTCAGCAAAATTCTCTCTTTTAATATCATGATGGTACAATTTATGGAACAATGACTAGATTCCTGGTACCCTTTTCAAGCATTATCCCGACAAAATTCTCGAGTCTAGATGCAAAACTGTAAGAGTTTATCATTTTGTAACAATCTGGATTAGCCTCCCCTCCTCACCGACCCCTTCGTTCACTGATGTTGTAAGACCCAGATCGATGAAGTCGGCTGGTCTAAAAAACAACAGATTATCATGTTTTTCACACACAAGAGATGCCTCCTGTTGATGTGACTAGACCAGCCAAGCCTCCCGCCATCTGGCCAAATTTTTGCAGATCGTTAAAAAAAACCTATTTAGGGAACACTTATCAAAAATTGAAAGCACTTAAATCATATTTGTGCCAGAAAGAACGTTTTAAGTAAAGACTTTCACGCGTATTTGTTACAGTGAATCTGTAATTGACTTTACAACGTCACTGAAATTTCCAGTGAATCTGCCAAATTAGGAGACTCTGTGGGAAATTAAACATTTCGAAGTACAATTTTCAGAAAAAAAAAACACGTTTGTAATAATAAGCGACAATGACAATTCTCAACGTTTGAGTCAAATGTGTAAATTTAACCAGAAATATACCATTACAAAAGGTTTTTTAAGCAACAGCCTTATGGATAAGCCACATTTTGCAACATTACAATCTCTTCGGACCATTTTCACAGTTTAAGATAAAAAAACAAATGAAGTCAAAAAAAAAAATTAGCAAAGGATACATAAAAAAAGCTTTAAAATGATAAGACTACAATTATCCCTGACCGAATTTTAATGAATTTTATAAACTGCAAAAAACGATTACTATATTATATACCGATTTGACAGACTCAGTGAAAATTTCAAGTGACTCTATAAAGTCACTGATTTCACCGATTCACTGTGACATATAACTGGATCGGATTTCCCCAAAAATTTGCCAAGTGGGGGCATTTTTTTTTAAATTTTCGGTAGCCAATTTTCAAAATGATTTTGCTTCCACAATTCTGAACGGACTGCCTTCAAAGTTGGCACTCGGTTGTCCTCTCTTGAACAGTTACATTTTTGGCGATCAACCAAAAACTTAAAGAAATGGGGGGGGGGGAGCATTTTTTTTCGACAATTTTCAAATTTTGCAAAATGCTTCTTCGTCCACAAATCCGATCGGATTCCTTTCAAATTCTGTAGCTCAAAAATTTTCCTCATGCGGCCGTTTTTTGAAAGTAATTACTGTGAAATCCGGTTGCTTCAATTATCTGGGCGTAGTCCAAGGTTAGGTGCTTCCTTCAAATTTACTTTTTTAGGATCTCTCACAGATTAAGCAAATGCAGACCATTAAACAATTTTTAGTAACCAATTTTTTAAATGCTACCAACACTTTTTTGGTGACCTTACATACCCTTTGATACATGATTCACTGGATGTGGCTGGTCACAATGTCCCTGAACAATCTTGTTTTTTTTTTAAATATATATAGGACTCTTTTCCGCGAAGCAGATTCAGTCTGAAGGCACACATGCTCACACTCCTTTTCATTTATCTCAGAAGTAAACAATTATTGTGGATATAAAGAAGCAAAAGTTAGATATCCTGTATGTCCAGGAATTTGCGTTGGAACAAGTCCAGTTTTGAACACAAAGCTGGGCCCGGCAGACGATGCCCTCTCTTTGGTCTGGCGTCTTTTCCCGCCTTTTGATCCAGTTTTTATCTTCTTCAAGGGGCGTTCTGTTCCCTCGGCTTTTCCTGTAGCTTTAGGTTGTGCATTCTGGTCCCCTCTATCGCTTGGATCACAGGCATCGTTATCTGTAACGCGACAACTATCTTCCATCGCAACCTGGCTATCTTCAATTTTGCCTATGACAGCAGAATGGAAGCTGCCACCGACATCGTCAAAATCACAGCATTTTCCCGGACCCCATCCAAGGTCAGGCAACGGCATGTTCACAGTGCGCACATCGAACGGTCTGGCCAGGCACTCCATGGTTGTGATCTCACAGAAGCCGCCACGCTTCAAGGCGTCGCACACGCGCTGAACTTGTTCTATGCAAGGTGAGAAGGAACACATCCTTCCTCCTGTTACAGTAAAAAAAAATAATATAAAATAAATAAATAAAAAAAATAATAAATCGCTTTTGTGGGGAAAGCAACTTCCACAACTTTCAGCAATCCCGTTGACCAAGTTACGCTTTTGAGAAATTATGTACTAACTTGGTTGGTCTGAAGATGCTAGTCTTTTTTTACCATCGTAAATGTTATTAAAATTAAAAGGCATCTGTTTTCTAAAAAAATCCAACCGCAGTCTAACTCTTTTTTTATCATTCTTACCGCCATTTCAATTTTTTTTCTTCATGGTATGATTCACTGGAAAGTTTCACATTTACCGTTATGATCGTTATGTTACAATGTTACAGAGCACAGTCGCATCATCCCAGTTAGATGCTATTTTGTAACTTTTAACTACTTTTCCAAAGCATGAACAAAAATCCCACTATTCGCTTTTGTGAAGAAAGCCACTTCCACAACTTTCAGCAATCCCGTTGACCACACCTTCCTTTTTTTTAACTCGATATGGCACAGATTGGCGGGTTTAGATACCAGGCACGGGAGACGATAAGCCTACGCTACTGTGATCAACAATTGCACAGAACAATCAGTCACGGAATCAGCTGGCAATATACCTCGCTTCTTCAGGGCCTTCTCCACAAAAGGCACCACACTCCACGGCGCGGGCAGGTCCAGGAACACTGCGTCCGCTGTGTCCTCCATGTCAAATCCAGAAGCACAAACATCTCTGTGTGTGCAAGTTACCAGGTCACCTACAGAACAAAAATGCACAAAACCTCCAAAACCTGCCAGATATTTAAACACTTACCACCGGTATTTCGTATCAATGTTGGAAAGCTTCATATCGAGCATTTTACTTGTTTTACGTCTCCCCCCTCCCCCACCTTTATGCAAACACCTACCAATCGCTTCAGCACTTTGTAATGACAACCGTAATTTCCGGTGTTTGAAAAACAAACAGAACAACCTAGCTTCACAATTCTGTCCCATTTCAGAATTATAACTTTGTACCTTATATAAATACACCTGAACATATATATATCTGTGCTCAAAACTCGGGTTACGGAACACCTTCTACCTATTCCGAAGGGAAGGGGGGCCACCTAAGCGGACTTGTGGATATCTGGTTCCTTAATTTCTATATACGTTTAAGTACAGATTAGCCATGCAGAATGCCGATACTACAAACTGGCGTCTGGAAGTGTTCACTATTGAGGTTTCGCTGACGTCTTTTTTGTCCCAGTCACGACAGCAGATATTACTGTTCGTCTGTCTTTCCGATTCTGGAAGGCGCTCACTAAAGATAGATTACACTATACTTCTCTTATCCGGGCCCAGGAGGTGGGAACTACAAACAGGTTTTAGTGTACGTCTTTTTATTCGGGTCTTGACGGTGGTCGCTACAAACAGGTTTAACCGTAGTCTTTTTATCCGGATCTGGAAGCGTCCTTCTAAAGGGTGTTTTTGTCTGAGTGATATTCATGATGCTAGATTGAACCAGTTCTATATCAGACTAGTTACTCTACTGAACGTAACTCTCTAAATTTCCTTTGAATTTTTATTTCATTATTTCAATTCAATTTTATTATAACAATATAACATCAGGCTCCAACAGGCTATATCGCGATATTCTATTCAGTATTATTGTTTTCTACGAAAAAAAAACAACATATTTCTCATTTTGGAAAATTCTTTAAAGTCTGCAGCAAGACTTAACAGAACATATTATTGTCTAGCTGTCTTTGAATTTACCTGTCTTGCTTCAAAAATTTCGCTCAGCAACTGTTCGTAGTGTTCTTTTGAAATTAATGAACTTATATCATGGTAATTCAGTTCTAAATGTTTAAGCTTGTTGGAACCGAACCGATAATGTTCGACTGGCTTATTACAACTACTCCAGATGGGCGAAAGGGTAATAAAATCGAACCTCGACTCTGGACGGTCAATAACCTTTAAAGTTGCCATTTCCAGGAGGACCGCTAGGAACAATAACAGCGAATTTGGACAATGTTTTGAAACACAGGCCACTAATTTCGAAACCAAATAAAAAACTACTTTGGAAAATCTCAAGTGTAATTGATTAATTAAAGCAATTTATGAACAGATCTAACAAGTCAGCAGGTTAGAAATGTTAATTGTAATTTAAATCTAATGATGTTTGTAAAATTGCAACTGAGTGCTCAAACACAGCAATTGAGCAGTACTTATTTCGGTATTCAATAGGAAACTAATGAATAGAATCACTATATAGTATCAAAAAGTTTGAAATATTTTCCTCAATTTGAAAAAAGGTAAAAAATCTCGAGCTTTTGTCGCGTTTTCCAGTTTTGACCTTTTGTCGATCGACCTTTTGTCGTTGACCTTCTGACCCTCGACCTTTTGTCGTTGACCTTTTGTCGATCGACCTTTTGAGGCTTGACCTTTTGGATCCGGCCTTTTGACGCTCGACCTTTTGTCATGGATCCTTTCCCCCTTTTTGGCATTTTGATTAGCAGGGTAATCCTTAAAGAAGAGCTTCAAATCCCTAAGATGCAGGGATCAAAGGCATATATGCAATTATATGGAATGTAACTGACTGAGCATTTGTACTTAGGGGAGAATTAAATAATATGTATCAATGACATGTAATTCAAGCTAATTGCAACCCGCATCGAATATCCACGGTGCAGTTGTACTTGTTACTCAGGTAATTGTATCCTGGAGAAGAAATTCTTCAACTGGTGCATAACTTCCGGTACACGGTACCGCAATAAAACGCCAACAGCAACCCCAGGAGTATAAATACAAGAGCAGCTATCCCTGACAAGAGTATTAATACAAGAGCAGCTATCTCTGACGTGCTGGCTTCTGCTTTTGACGTCACTTGTCAGCAGCAATTCGTGACACGACAGCAATGACCAAAACATTTCTATAATGGCGCATCAAAAATGTTTTGGGATCAGATGACCGTTTTTGTGTTTTAATGACAGTCTGTTGACCGGTGGTCAGTTAGTCGGCAGTTTGTTGGTCGAAGCTCAGTTTGTATGTGCCCCTGGTATCATAGAAGTAAGCGTAGTCCGTGAATATTTATGTTAAATATAAAGAAAGCTACTTCATCCGAAAGCTTTACTGACTTTCCAGTCTTGCTTTAATCCTTCGGCAAACATGGTATCAATTACTTCCTTCTCGTGGCTGAGAATTAAGTTAAGGTTTCGGTTTATTCATCATCTCACCTATTCCATGTTCTTTAAATTCTTGCCTGGCCGTCTCACACCTTTGCTCGTGGAAGTCAAACGTGTAGAGATGCCCTGTCGGTGCAATGCTCCTTATGATGGCATGTGAAAGAGAGGCGCTCCCTGTCCCTGTCACCAAAAAATACAACATCCATACAGTACAACTTTGAATGGCGTACCCAGAGTTGAGTTGCTTCTACTCCAAAAGGTGTTTCTTCCGGACAGTGGAAGAAACCTAGAAAAAAACCGCTGCTATTTTTTTTCACAATTAACAAGCCATCGTAGACAGCACAGTCCCCCAACTGGGCGATATTCTGATTACGGAGGGCCACAAGGACTTGTACATGAAAGTTGGGTAATGGCATGACTTTGCTATTATCTGTTATTTCAACAGACAAATTTACAATTTTGGTACCAAATTAACAAGTAGTTTTTGTGTTATCACATTTTCACGAACAATGTCACAAGAAATCCAAGCGTGATTTTTTTAACTGCTGATGAAAATCCAAGATGGTATCTTCTTTTTTTTTTATTTTGGCGTGCTACTGTAATGGTCAAGCCATGTCTAAAGTTTTATGATGACTGGTTAAGTAGTTTTTGTTTGATGTCACGTGTTTTCAAGAAATAATAAATAGAAAAATTTGATGGTGGCTGAATGCCACTTTGAATTTACTGATCGATCCCAAAATCAATCAAGGTCTTGTCTAAAATTTGGCAAGAATTTCTCAAGCATTGATTGCTGTTAAAAATATTTTGCGGATGAAAATGGTTGTCAGTCATTCTGACTTTTCTACTCAACCGAAAATAGTGCTGAACATATGAATTTCTAATGATCCACTTTTGTCTAAAATTTGATGACGTTCCGTTAAATTGTTTACGAATGTTTCTTGTTGCAAAGAAATCGTGGGAATAATCAAGATAGCCGTTGGCGGTCATTTTGAATTTAGGGATCGGTCCTAAAATCAACCCCAAACGTGCTTTTGAAATGGTGAAGTCGTGACTACAATTTGGTCATCATCGGCCAAGTATTTGTGTGTGTGTGTGTGTGTGTTTTAAGAAATTAAGGGAAAAATTCAAGATTGTGGCTGGTGGACATTTTAAATCTATTGATCGATTCTAAAATCAATCCCGATCGTCCTCTTAAACTGGTTAAGCCTTGTCTAAAATATTGCAATGACGGGGTCAAGGTTTTTTTTTTCGTGTCAATAATAAATACCGAGTGAAAATCCACGATGATCTCAAAATTGGGTCATAGTCAAAAGAAATATAACGCGCCAATTTTTGGTGGATCGCCAAAAAACATTCATGCAAAATTTGAACGTATTCTGACCAAAATTGTAGAAGAAGCACTTAAAAATAACGAAAACGAAAAATACTCACTATTTGGCCAGTTTTTTTTTTTGTTCAAAGTTTTTACCAGTTTTGTCCCTGCCTAGACTGAAAGACAAAGTTGTTCCGGACAGTTTAAGCCAGGTTTCTTAGAATGGAACCCCACACACGTCCGTCATTGCAATCCAAAATGTTTCGGTTATTATTATTATTATTATTATTATTATTATTATTATTATTATTATTATTATTATTATTATACAGGTGACAAACGATGAAATAATTATCAGGGTGGATAATTCGCATTCACTGACGGACCGTCGTGGTCCCCTAGTACAGGGGCTCTGCAATAAAAGGTCCCCCACCGGACTTCTATTCTTCCCGCCAAAGTTTCAACCAGTCACATATTCTGGGAAATTATACCTGACTCAATAACGACTGATCCTGGCTTCAAATCCAGCTGCAAAGTAACTGCACTTATGTCACGAGAGTACAAGATCTGTGTTCTGTGCGGAAGTGTCAGCGTCCACAGCTCAGGAGTGGGGTAGAGTGCATACAGCCAGCCTTTTGAACAGTTAAACTTGCCACCAAAGCGCTTTCCCATCAAGTCATTGTGCTTTAAGGCACCGTATCTGGTCTGGTGAACCTTGTCCTTTTGAACACGGATCTGGTGCATATTGTCAAATCCAAAATAAAGTATGACCGTGTCCCCGTCCTCGATGACCTCCTTGTATGTCAGAAAACTCATTTCTGCTAAAACAAACATTGAATAAACATTAGATGAATAAATGTACTTACTAATGATTCCACCAACAAGAATAGACATGACTCAACCCCAACGTTAGGCCTTACAGTATTTGAGAACATTAAACCGAGCGACATTTTGCCGAAATTGCCATCGGCAACATTTAACTGAGATTTATACATAGGAGGGGGATGGGGGGGGGGTAACTTTTCAACTGAATTTTTAACGAATTGCAGGCTTTATCTTTTTACTTATGGGTCAAATAAAACCGGGAAAAGGTGGGATAACAATGTGTAATTTTGGGTGAATTCTTTTTATCCTGTTAAGCCATAAATCACGCAAGCACCTCTTTCAATTAACTATTTTTTTTTTAATTATCCTTGTATCGAATTGCTCGATTTCAAAGATGTATTATTCCACTAATTGTCCAATTTCAAATCTTTGTAGTTCCATTAAGCGGAAAAGTGATCATGTGCCGGAGATGGCATTTAAAAGCTGTGCAATTGCAATATTCATTGGATGCTATTGACAGATGCAATAAACGTAAGACGCTAAGTTACACAGTATTTCATTGATTTGGATATCAATCGCGCGAAATGGTAGCAAGATCACGGGATAAGGAGGACCTATTTATCAAAGGCGAAATATTAAACACACATGGCAAAATTCATGGAGATCAATGAAGAAAACATCAAAATCACTTTTTACCATATTCAGAACTTGTTTGGGTTAGAAAACTATTTCAATAACATCCTCAAAAAAAATTTCCTACACCCTGATAAAGGCGTTAAAGGCCCAAACCGTAGAATGGGACGGAGGGTAGAATGAGACATTAGACGCAGATAGGCTGAAACCTGCTTTACTCATTTTACTATTAGATATCCTAAGTTCCACATACTTCGGAAAGTGTATCTCATAATGTTGTAACATTATTGAAAGTATCATTTGTTGTTCAAGAGAAAAGTTAATAAAACCAGCCAGATTGATCAGCTGTTTATTTGTTGACATCGCCATCTTGGTTCATGTTCAATCCGACATTTTATGTCCCAATCTTGTCTACTGTTTACCTTAGAAACACAATTTATACTTTTGTGTAGTTCATTGTCCGTATACTGGGAAGTTGCTGTGTTTTGTATTAGCAATGTTTGGTTAGACCTCTTCTGTCGGTGGTATATATTTGTTCACGCGTAAGTTGAGGGATATTTCTCTAAAATCGTTAAAAACCCATAATTTTGTCCCAATTACTGTCTCGTCCTTGTACCCATTACACCACGTACCAGTGTTTCTTTACGTTTTATCTCCACTAGGATCCTGCAAATTTCCACCAGCGAGCATACGAGGAAGCGGAGATAGAAATGGTTACAGCAGATCGTAATTGGTGACAACAAAATATTCAATTCTGACAAAACTTAATTGGCCAGATGCAAATTTGGCGACCTTTTATACTGAAACATTCCTTATTTTGCAAAATTTGACAAATAAAAACTGTTTTCAGTCACGGAAGATGGTCTTTTCAATTTCACCAATTTGGATCAACTGTAGCCATTCGTTCTCCTCCCCCTTGTACGCAGCCGAGACCGTGAATTTTCCCACAACAAGCCTAATAACACTTCGGGTGTTTCGAATAAAATGCGCGGAAACCAGCTACAAAAGTGAAAGAATTGATAAAAAAGATATAAATTAAAATCAGCTCATACTGTGAACATAAAAGAAATTTAAACCTAAAACCAGCTAATAATACATTTCATAAATTTTTAAAATAAGCCAAATCACATTTTGGGTGTTTCGAAGAAAATGCACAAGAATTTTGAATTTCGTCTGCGAGGGAACCGGGTAAAAAAATTCAAGATTCAAAGATTTTATTTCCAAAATAGCAATATTTACAATTCAGCAAACTAATATACAATTTGATATGATAAACAAGCTACAATTGGAAAAGGTAGACCGAAAAAGTTTTCACTTATGAGGAAAGCCGACCTATTTAATTTAATACTTAAGCATAGTAAAACTAGAATAACCATACCAGACATTATACATAAGTAATTAACAAAGATTTTTGTACGACTCCAAAATGAATTTTTTATAGCTACTCTTATAAATATTGAATGATTTACAGTTCCGCAAATTTTCATTAAGATTGTTCCACAATTTGACTCCAATTGAAGATAAGCAAAATGACTTAAGTTTTGTTCTTTTGAACCTGACAATAAATTTTCCTGCTTGCCTTGTTGTTCTAACATTAATGTCAAATAACGCGTTGATTCTTATGGGCAGTAATTTATGCTTAGCTTTAAACATAACATTACAAATGTAAAAACAGCTCATAATTAATCGGAATATAAAAGAAACTAAAATTTTAAACTATTTGGTAAAACTTTTAATAAATTCTTAAAATACGGTAGCATACGGGTAGTTGAAAACCCCCGATTGCTCTTTGGTGCAAGAGAAATTTGATATTAGGCGAAATCTCTCCATTACCTCTTTCATTTTTGTCCGGTTAATTTTATTCGAAACGCATAATTTTTGCGCATTTTTATTGGGAATACCCAAAGTTTGATTTGGCTTATCGACGCACTGTAGCTGTGACAGATTTGTAGCGTGTTTCCTTTATTATCGCTCATTGGTAACGTTCTTCTTAACGCTACAGGGTTAATAATCTATATGCCAGATGCTTACCTCATTTATTTAACAGCCTTTTCTGTAATCCTATGGTATGAACTGAAAAACAAGGACATTTAAAAGTGTTGTACAAGTGAACAAGTGACAGTTCGTTGTTATAAAACAGCTGACCTCTGAGTGGATCGACATGTTATGTATCGTTGTTGTTCAACAGCCAACCTCTTGGGCGGTTAGGTCTGTTAAAGCTAGACCGGCAAGCGTCGTTAATTAACTAATAACGACGTTAATAAACGTCGTTAATAAATTAATAAACTACTCTCGAGTGGCTTGTGGGAACCAATTTATGTTAAAGCCTCTATTATTTTGGGCATAACTATTTACCGGTCTAATAACTGGCTCTAGAACAGCTGTTATAGCTACCCAGTTATAACTGACATTAACCGATTTTACTTCCGGTTAAGAACTTAGCCTCACGTGACATCACATGGCATTGTAAACAAAAGAAAACAAACATTTCTTGACACCTTTAAAAAGTTACTTTTAATGTAAGTGTAACAACAGGAGAGAAACGTTAAGGAACTGTGTACATACCAAGTTTATGTTTATATAGTGGTTCGAGCACTAAATTTTTGATATAAGGTACCAAATTACCCTTTCAGGGGCATAACTCATTTGAAAACACATGCACTAAAAATGGTCGGGTTAACCTGTTCTTTCACAAGCGCAACTAAAATCAGATTCGGATGTTTTGGTTCTTCTGGTTCGGTCTAAATGTAACTCCAAAAACAATACACGACTTTAAGGATAACACCTTTTTACTAAGCAGACCCACTGGGGATTCCGCGAAAATATTACTCATAAAAGAACGGAAATTCTTTTTAAAGTATACATCCGGTCTGTGTTTATACATAAAAGGTATATCTCACCAGAGCTCAACTGTTTTGATGCAATGGTTATGTATAAATACGAAGCGGATGGATATCTAGCCTTTGTACTTCGCGGACCCGCTGGGATTCCGCATGAATAGTACTCATAAAGTGAGAACTGCTTTGCAACTATCCCTCCGCTCTGTTTATACACAACAGATGGATCTCTCAGGGGTCATCTTTTTTCGGTTGCAGTCCCTACTGTCAACGGTTTAAACGCACACATAACGGAAAGATAAATATGATCTGAATAGCCCCACCTACTATAATCGGCGGGGCTTAAAATAACAAACGCCTGAGCCGCATTAGTGTGACCACTGATTATAAGATACCCATCTGTTATGTAAAATCTGTAGAGAATCTATTTTCAACTACACATGCACAGTGAGACTGAGTAGTACGGGAACGACATTTCTGGACGCTGCCCCCAGCTGCCCCCAGCCCCTCTGGGCGATAAATTGTGATTATGGGATAATTTTATGTTTCAGACAATTCTGGTCATTTTTCATTTTCGGACACCCCCCTCCCCGGGCGATAATAGTGATTTGGTGGCCAAGCGGAAAACTGTGTTTATTTTGGCGCTCTTCACTGTGAGCTGTATGTGAAGTGATGCTGGGAAGTTGGTGCGGTGCACTTGTGTAGGGCTGTCAGTCATTCTACGTATTCTTTTTCCTCGGGATCGTTCTGTTCACATTTTCCGGGCTTTGCACGGTAACCAGCCATACTTCGTAGCCACTTCCTTTTCCGGAATGGCTTTTGCATAAACCAGTCAGGAAAAACTTTACAACGAAAATCTTTGGATATCTTATCGCTTACAGTGTGAAAGTTTACAAACGAACTCAAGTTTATTTTGTTTAACAAGGCAACGATGTAGGATATTGAAAATAAGTCAATATCCGCTCCACAACAAGAGAGGGGCGAAAAAGACCATGGGGCTAGCAATTCGCGTGCGGGTCCTCCCCCCCCCCCCCCCGAGGTTGGGGAAAAAGGGAAGCCAGGTCACTGCTGCCAGTCATAGCAATCTAGACAAGCGTAAATGGTCCCCTAAGAAGCGTTCGAAGAACCGCAAACGCTCCAGATTTGTTACTTCGGACTCTAGTTCTGATTCCTCCGACTCGGGAAGTGATTCTTCCGGTACCAGCAGCAGTGAGGATAATGATAGTGATTCGAGCGGGGAAGAGGTTGACTATGAGCAGTTTGACTCAACCGAGAACTCCAAACCAAACACCTTACCGTCGAATTTGGGCAAATTTGTTTCAAAGTTCTTTCCGAAGTATGCGAAATCGGAAGACATGAAGAAAGTCAAAGACGAGTGTTCGGTGCCGGAGTGTAAAGCGTTTGTTATCCCCAAGCTTAGTGAAGACTGGGAAGAAACGTTGGAGGGGAAGGATGTAAAATCCATTGTTTTTCAGGACCGGGCACTGGAAAATATTCAAAGAACTTTAATAACGGCCATGGGCTCTGGAAGTTAATCGACCATGTTATGAAACACGGTCCGAGCGAAGAGCTGGATGTTAGAGAAGGGGGTCATTTGTCTGGAGCTGGCCAATGCTTACTTGAATTACTATCGTGGGCTGCCTATCGTGAATAAGCTAATGGACAACCCCAAGGAGGTTCAAAAGTTTTTAAAGAGACACTCAGCAAAGCTGAGGGGAAAGTGTTTACTGGGCATCAAGTTCCAGAGAATCATAAAAAGCGGTGCGAAAGAAAGAGGACGCCAGGGAGTTGAAGAGATCCTTGGTGTTGGACAAGAAGCCCTTTCCGGATTGGCCCTTATCTGGTGCCTATGGTGGGGCCCGCAAGAGAAGTCCAGTACAAGGCTTGTACGAAACCGGCAGGAGGTACCTCAAACTTAGTAAAGGACGAGATAGTCAAGGAGTTACTACCTGTAGTCAAGACCCTAAAAATTTCTACAGTTCTCAGGGGAAAATAGGGGAAAAGAAAAATCAAACTCCTATTTTTTTACAGTTTCAGATGGTAAACGAAGAGAGACTTGAACACATAAGAATAAGGAAACCTGTAGAAAATCTGGGCTTAGAGACTCTAACACCCGTCCTAAGGGCACAACGGTTAGGGGGGAGGCTGAAACTGTTTCGCAACAATTTGGAAAAATTCATTCACAATAGACCCGGTGATTTTATCTTACGTTTCAGGTGTAAGGCTAGAATTCGAAACCATACCGGTTCAAACAAGGGAGCCCCACTGTCCAAGGTTCAGCAGGATAGAAAGGGAAAACATTCAAAGACAGGTCGATGAAATGCTGGCAAAAGGGGTAAGAGAGGTGATCCAGATAACAGCAGATCGATTTCTCGGGGCATCTTTTTCTCAGACCGAAGGAAAGTGGGGGAAGGGGGGTATAGATCAGTATTCAGTCTGAGACCCCTGAACAAATTCATAAGATACCGAGATTTCAAGATGGAAACGATGAACGATTTGATAGACATGATAAGACCGAACGATTTCATGGTGAAGCTCGATTTGAAGGATGCATACTTCACAGTCCCAATACACGAAATCCATCAGAAATACTTAAAGTTCAAGTGGAAAAGGAAGCTCTACAAATTTCTAGCAATGGCATTCTTTCTGGGTCCAGCCCCTCGTATCTTCACAATGATCCTGAAACCATTGTCAGTTCTTGTCGGAGAATGGGGATACGCTAAATAATATTCTTTGACTACCTAATATTGTTCAGTCAGGACCCGAAAGAGCTAGAGAGGGATCTGAAGTCGGTGATTTTCATCCTGGAAAATCTGGGTTTCCCCATAAATTGGGAAAAGTCAAGTATAAATCTGGTTCAGATAATCGAGTATTTGGGGTTTCTCGTAGATTCACAACGAATGAAGATATCCTTGCCTGAGGACAGAATGAAATAGGTTATACATGATTGTCGGGACGTGTTGTCCGAAAAGACAATAACAGTCAGGAAACTTGTGAGTTTGATAGGGAAACTTACATCCTGCATGCTTGCGGCAGTCCCAGCCCCCTTCCATTATCGGCACCTGCAGATGCAGAGCGCTCGGGATCTGCTGGGGAGGGGGTGCAAAATTACAAGAATATGGTCAATTTGAACGAGGAGAGCAGGCAGGAGATAAATTGGTGGACAAATTCTCTAAAAACAATCAATGGGAGGTCTTTAACAATGAAAGAGCAGGAAATAGTAATAACGAGCGATGCATCAAATACGGGCTGGGGATGGGGGGGGGGGGGCTGATCGGGACGGAACCAAATAAAAGGGGTGTGGACAGCGACAAAACAAGGTTGGCACATAAACGCCAAAGAATTGAAAGCGGGACTTATATCAATCAAAACGTTTACGAGGGACATGGCGAACACTCATATTACTCTAAATATGGACAATATTACTTCCGTAGCTCAGATAAACAAAAAGTCCAGTCCTGCCTCAACTTTGCTGTTAAGTTTAGCAACAGAGCTGTGGGAGTTTTGTCTAGTGAGGGGAAATCAGTTGACAGGGGTCTATTTTTCGGAGACCGAGAATCAGGTAGCAGACAAATTATCGAGAAACGGGAATGGCTGGATGCTAGACAGGACAATATTCTAAGATCTGTTTACAAGAAGGACGAACACACCTAATTAGAGAAATTTGTGAGTTGGAAGACGGACCCGGAAGCTATGGCGACGGACAGTTTTCAACTGAATTCGAAGATTAAGGGGTATGCATTTCCTCCGTTTTGCCTGATAGGCAGAGTATTACACAAGGTCTGGAGGTAAAAAGCTACTTTTTTGCTAGTGATACCGGTTTGGCCAGCTCAAACTTGGTATTCGCTATTCCTACAGTTGTTGGTGGGGACCCCAGTTTTGCTGCCGCCAATGAAGTAGCTACTCAGAACTCCGAAACTTCAACCTCACCTCATGATTGTTCAGAATTCGATGAGACTGGCAGTCTGAAAGGTATCCGGAGACGTGTCTCTCAGACAGGTTTTTCTAAGGAAGCAACGGGACAAATGGCTAGGGCTTACAACAGGCGCTTAAGAGTCCGCCTGGCGAAAAAGAGCAACTTGGCTCGCTCACGAGCGATTAATCCCTTTAGGGAACTTCCTAAGCATAGGGAACTTCCTAAGCACGATGCATAGAGAAGGGAGGGTCTATAGTACCATCAATGGCTACAGATCGGATATTTCTGCCCTAGACCCTCCTATAGATAACCTTCCGGTAGGCAAAAATGCCGAAATTCGAGCGATAATGGCCGGTATTTTCAACCGCGACCTTCCAAAACCGAAATATTCTAGAGTTCGGGACGTTGAAAGGTTACTAGTGTATATACCGGCCATGGAGGCTATTTCAGGGCTCGTATTAAGGGATTTAGGGGTAAAATTGGCTATGTTGGTGGCTGTCACCACAACCAAAATGTCGTCTGATTTAAGTCTTTTAGACATACAGTACGTGGCTGATCAGGGGATAAAACATTGTTTTTATACGCGAGTTATCAAAAACTAGAAGGATTGGTCAACCCTCCCCCCCCCCCAAGAGAGTGGAAATTTGCAGTTTTTTTTGGAAGACGAATTCTTAGATCCGTTAGCATGTTTGAACGAATATCTGAGAGAATGCAGTCTGTTTTTGTCGTCCGTCAGCCCGTACAAACTGGTTAAGCCATACACAATTGCTGGCTGGCTCAAGCAGCTCCTAGGTAAAGCTGGAATTGACACCGACATGTGGACAACCCTCTCTATCCGGGGTGCTGGTACTTCAAAAGTGGGAGATTTGGGGGATTCAGTGGATTGCATTCTAAATACAGCGTGCTGGAAAAAAGTGGGAGCTTTTAGAAATTTCTACAGGAAAACGGTAGAAAATAGTTCCGGGAGGGAAAAATTTGTTAAGTCTGTCTTATCAAAATCGTAAGAGAGCTTTGAACACGCAGTTATTAAATCTACACTGGTTTTCGACATAAAATTGGGAATTTAATAAGGAAACCGTGTAGATTTAATAACTCCCACCTCACTGCCCTGGAATTAAGTTGAGGACAACTTTCGGGTGAAACGGTTTCCTTATAAAATCAATATAGTCTTTCAGTTAGAATCTGAGTGTTTGATAGATATTTGCACATGATAAAACTGGAAGGTAGCTTTTAAAATGTCATAGGTGTGGTGTCAAACAGAGCATACATGCTGTTGTGTTTTTAATGAAATTAGTTCTCAAACACAGAAAATGAACTTCATTGTTTTGATGTTTATTACGAAGCTGGGAAAACACGTGGTGAGTGGATGCGGGACCATGTCAAAAGACACTACACTTTCGTCCCTCCTTAATTGAAAGCTCACCTATATTTATTAAATTTAGAACAAAAAAATAAAGAAATAACAACTGAATTTCTCTATTTTTTCTTACGCATAACTTATTTTCTTTGCTACGGACTTATTTAGAGTACCTTTAATTTCTGCTATAACTAAAAACTTTAAAAAAAAAAGAAGAAATTCCATATTAAATTTCAAAATTAGTTTGTGGAAAGAGAGAGAGGGAGAGGGAGAGGGGGGGGGCTTGTGCAATGTCAAGCGGCCTAACAATCATTAACTGTTCACCACGCTTAGAACATGCAGACAACAACAAAATATCTACAATCCCTTGATTATGCAAATATGACTGTCATTTGTAATTAATTACTTTATTAGTCGAGTCATAAAATTATCCACTACTTTTAATTCATGCTTTAGAGTCACGCGACCGCCATTGAAAAATATCTCTGGTCATTATGTTATGTTCATTTTTTCTGTTTATTCCGTTAAGTTCCAGCTTTTGACGTTTGATACCGGAATGCCAAATCTGTCCGGAGGTTTAGATTGTCGCCTTGATTGTCTTGGCGATTGCTGCGTGTGCTTTGTGACATGTTTAATAATTGTTGGTTGTGTTCTTTTCTCAGGGTCGCTCACTGGTTCTGCGGGCATGTTTGTCTTATCAACGGTGTTATCATGCTGTGTGTATTCTGGCTCCGTTGGTTCGATTATATCCTCACATCTTGATGGTGTTATTAATTGTTACCACTGTTCATTAGCTGATATGCGTTTCTGCGCCACATGCCGTTTTCACTCGTTTTAACGTGATACGACACCGGACCGGTGAGTTTTGTAATTACTCCAGATTGCCATTTCTGATCGCTAGCGCGGTGATCACGAGCAAGGACACTTTCACCAATTTTAAATTCGTGCAGAAGAAAATTATATTTGTTTGATTTCTCCTGTTTACTGAAACCTTTTCTTGTAGACTCGGCCGTTAAAGATCGAACTTTGACCTGATCACTCTGTTGAAAAGCAACGGAGAAGCAGTCTCTCCGGTCGTTGTGTGTGTGGGAGGAGGGTAATACGTTACTTCATTAAGATGTAGTCCAGCTTGAACTGCATGGTTTTCTTGTCTGATTTCATTGATTTTAGACCGTATTTCAGTGTCTGTATGAAGCGTTCCGCCAGTCCGTTATTTCTCGGAGAGTGGGGTGGCTGAACAAATGTGCTTTATACCCAGTCTGGCACATAAGTCGCTGAGAAGTGAAGGATGTAGGATGTATCACAATTGTCCTTGACACCCGAACCCCGAAGTTTTGCGATGGTCGTTTCACTGTCTGTTGACGGTACCACTTCAACCTCAGGCCATTTGCTGAATACTTCAGCAACAATAGGAATAGTTTACCCCGAAACGGGCCTGCATGATCAATATGCAGTCTATCCAATGTGACGTTCTGGGAGTTTTCATGGAAATAATTCGCTTTCTTTCGGCATTTTAATGTGCTGTACACAGCTCGGACAGTTTTTGCACATTTCTTCAATCTTTTTATCTATGTTTTGACAATCCCCATGTGCCTGTAATTCAAATCAACCAGTATTTGTTTTTGTAGCTTGGGTGGAAAAATAACACAATATCCCCAAAAGAGGCATCCCTATGAGGTGCTTAGTTCTTCTCTCCGCCTATAATAGGTTTGGACAAAGGTGTAGACTTTGCTCAGAACAGGGCCTCGCTGTGTGTACTTTTTCACATCTGCACTTTTAATTTGACAGATTTCCGCAGAATCAGGCTTTTCGCCTTCTGTTGTTGGGAGTAAAAAATGTGTCAAAAATCACATTTTTGATTCTGTGAAGTGTTTCTGTACTGAATTGTATAATTCATTCCAGAGAGGAAGACCGCGTATCTTTGAAGGGGATTGCAGACATCTGTGGCAGATTTTTTACAGATTAAAAATGCTCATGAGAGGCTTATTGTCTGTCACAATGTGAAATTTTATGCCAAACAGGTAGTGGATTAGTTTCATTGTCGCCCAAAATATTGCTGCCGCCTCGAGGTCAAGTTGAGAATGATTCTTCTCCGCTGGTTTGAGGGATATGGAGATAAACAAAAATCGGTTTATCCACCCCATTTTCTTGGTGACTTAACACCGCTGACAATCCAACGGGGCTTGCATCCGTTTGCAAGTACAACTCTTTCCGCGGATCGTAGTGAGTAAGCACCCGATCAGATGCTATTTCGTGTTTGGCTATTTTAAAAGCGCGGTCATGCTATGCCGTCCACTGCCATTTTGCGCCCTTGTTCATTAGAGCGTGGAGGGGTCGCAGCTTGCTAGCAATATCCTGAAGAAATGTGTGATAGTAAGTCACCAGTCCTATCCACGACCGGAGTTCTTTGACGTTCTTGGGCTTTGGGGCTTTCAGTACTGCTTCCACCTTCTTGTTATCCTTTTTTAGTCCATTTGCAGAAATTTTCTGTCCACAGAATTCAATCGTTGGCTTAAAAATTCACATTTCTTTTTGTTAACTTTTAGGCCAGATTTTTCTGAGCGTTGGAAGACGGCTTGGAGATTCTTTAGATGACTCTCGTCACTTTCCCCCGACACTATAATGTCGTTTAAAATGCATTTTGTGAATGGTATGCCACGAAGAATTTCGTCCATTACTATCTGCCACTTTGCAGCGGCATCCGTTGTTCCGAATATCAACCTGTTGTATCGGTATAGGCCATGGGGCGTGGAGATGGTCACATATTTCTTGTAATCTTTGTGAATTTCGTAAGAAAGATATGCCAGTGTTATATCGATCTTACTGAAATTCTTCCCTCCCCCAAAAGAGGCAAATATCTCATCAATGATAGGGAGAAGATTTTCTGGCTCAATAACCCAATTAAGGGTGCATTTTAAATCGCCACAGATTCTGACTTCTACCTTTCGTTTTAGGACAGGAACAATTGGCGTAGCCCATTCACTAAATTTTACTGGAGAGATAATGTCCTCATTCTCCAGCCTTTTTAGCTCTTTTTCTACATTTCGCGCATTGCAAAGGGGACTTTCCTGGCTTTCATATAGATATGTTGAGTTCCGTCCTTTACAGCAAATTTTGCCGACGATCCCTTAAGTTTTCCGATGCCTGGTTGAAAGATTGCTTGATGTCTATCAATCAGTGCTGTCACTCTGGAATCTTGTGATGCGTGTGTTGCAGTCTCGGGTGTGTCAATTTTCTTTGCTAGGTGCAGTGCGTTGATCTCGCTCCAATTAAGCTTGAGCTCTCTTAGCCAATCACGGCCAAGGAGCGCATTTCTGCCACAATCTACAACGTATAGCAGTAGTTACTTCTTGTGGTTGCCATGGATTTGAACATTGACCGTTAGTGTATCTATGGGCTACATGGGCTCACCAGTAAACGCAAACTGGGTTTCAGTTTACAGTCAACAGACTGTTTATTATACACATGTTTCGGCACTAGACTTATGGTACTCCCTGTGTCTAGCTCAAAGTCTATAGGCACCTTATTCACACGTGGCCGTACAACTATTTTGCCGGCATTCGTGATGGAGTTGATTTCAAGGCTAAGCACTCCTGAGTCATTTTCGCTTGACGTGTCTTGATCCACTTGATGAACACGTGACTTTTGGCGTCGCTTTTCTTTGTTCTGTTCTTCTGGATGCTTCCTGGGCTTGTATTCACTGTGTTTGCTTTTGCAAGCACGCTTGAACCATTGCAGGAATACTCCTTAAAGTGGCACTCAACTGGTGTGTGGTTCTTCCCATTTCATCGATAACATGCTTTAGCCTGCTTTTGGACGTTAATATTCGTTTTCCTTTTGTCTGACTTTTGTCGGATACCATCTTTCTTTAAAAGATTTACCGCTTTATCTTCTTTGCTTATGCCTGTTTTTATCTAGATCTAGATCCAATTTTGCTAGCAGTTTCTTTTGCACATTTGAGTCTGCCAGTCCATATACAAAACAATCAACTAGTCTATTTTTTAAGTCGGCTCCGAATTCACATTTTCAGCTAAGATCTTTCAGAGGTGTTAGAAAATCCTGTATACTCTCACCACTTTGTTGCTTGCGGTTTTGAAACCGAAAGAGTTCGGCTGTCTTGTTGACTTTTGGTGCGAAATGTGAAGCTAACGCTTCACATAGCTGCGCATGTGTGCGATCAGCCGGCGGGTGAAATACAATATTCTTCAGCAGCTTGAAAATTTTAGACCGACCAAACTCAATAGAACAGGGGCCTTTTTCTCTACTGGTATCTCGTTAACAGCAAAAAATTGATCTAAAAGTTCTATATATATATTTAAATGTCCTCAATGTTTTCATCGAGCTTATCAATGCGACCAGTTTGGCAAACGTAATTTACATTTACTTCGACCATTTTTCTAACTTTTTCATAATATAGGTGATAGCCGATATTTTAATTAATACGTATCCACTGTTTTTACATTTTCTTGGTTAATTGTTTAGTGGCGTAGTTTTCTAACATTCCCACTTCAAAAGTTAAAATCATTTAGGTTTCAATCTTCTATTCACATTAAATTTTCATAAGTTCAAAAATATTTTTATCCTCGTCGCCAAAATGTTGTGTTTTTAATGTAATTAGATATCAAACACAGAAAATGAACTTTATTGTTTTGATGTTTATTGCGAAGCTGTGGAAAGACGTGGTGAGTGGAAGGGGTGCTGGGTAGGGACCATATCAAAATACACTACACATGCAAATGATTTCTGTTTGTTTTCAGACCACATTACAACCGGTACAACCCGGCCTACAAGCAGTCGAGCTCTGGGTACGATTCAAGACACAGCTTTCGTGGTCGAGGTGGCTTAATGGGTCAACGGTCCTACAGAAGGAATTAGCATGAGCATAGGACAGTGCTATGTCCATGTACAGGGACAGTTTCGAACATTTGGTACGTAAATACGGTCATCGGACGACATATATACTCGGACGGTAGATGACGGATTAGTGACGCTCGATTTTGAACTGCTGGATATTGTTATTATTCGATGTTGAAGGAGTAGTGGGCTGGAATAGAACGGTATCAATTTTACTTTACTGTGTGTTATTTCAAAGCTATTCCAGAAAAGAAAGTGTCTACGAAGTATTACTGGTTACCATACAAAGCCCTGAAAATGCAGTTATTAAATCTACACGGTTTCCTTATAAAATCACAATTTCATTACGGGGCCTCCGGCCCCCTCACAAAATCCCCAAATTTCGCACAGCCAAAGTGCGGATGGCATTTTCCTCGTGACAAACGTCATATGCACTTAGACCAATCACTGCACGGTTTATATTCCCGCTACTAAATTTAAAGGGGTATGTTGTTCATTGGGGTAACTCCACTTTCAGCTACGGTTGTGTGTGTGTGTGTGTGTGGGGGGGGGGGGGGGGTGTTATGCAGAGGGTGAAGGGATAGAGGAAATTAAAACATGACAACTGACATGCAATGTCAGGGTTCGCGGTGGCGGGATTTTTGTCCACTTTTTGGGCATTTTTTTAACGAAATGACTCGCTTTTTCGGAACCCACCGAGTTTTCTTGACCCAACTGAGTCACACTTTCCTTTTTTGACTCACTTTCCGGAGAAATCAGCGCGAACCCTGTAATTTCTTAGTCCCGAGTTAGCTGTTGCTTTCGCTCCGAGTCAGCTGTGGAGTGGTATTCTGTGGCCGTATTCACGAACATCTAAGTTTATTTATTTAGATATTAAACTTAGACCTCAAGATTAAACTTACGTAAGTTTACTTACTTACATCATATTAACAGAAGTGAACTTAGGTACTTCTCTTGAAAATCTATATCGAGTTTAGCTCCGAGTCAGCTCTGACTTGTACAACATCGTATATCTCTCTGTCAGCCTGCCTGGAAACTTTGTAGGGTACCGCTTCGTGGAGCTATATCGAGTTAAGAGTTCATCGTCATTGTAAACCTCAAACGGATTACTCCTATATCGAAATACTCTTTCCCGCCCAAAAACCCTTTCATATTCTCAATTTAATCTCAATAAATTGAAGGGGTCCATGCATAAACCTGATAACTGCAGTTATCAGCAGTGGAGAAAAACGCTTTTAAATTTGAAGTTTGAAATTTTAGTAACAAACATAGGTTTTTCCCATCGTATTTTCCTAAAAAATGCCCACTTCTAAGTTCTAATCGGTTTTGAGGTGTAAGAATTACATATGTGATAGAACAGAGGCCAAGAAATACCGTGGTGGTAATAGTGCATTTTCCTGATAAGTGGAGTTATCAAGTTTATGCATGGACCCCTTCAATTCATTGTTGCCAAGGTAAACAAAACACTCCGGCATTGGATTGAACTTAGAAATCTAAGTGTAGTCCGAAGTAAACTTAAAATTTTAAATTTACACTTGAGTGTAAGTTTAAACTTACATTTTGGGAATACCGCTAAGTTTAACGCAAATCTAAGTTTGCTCCTACATTTTTGCACTTAGATTGTCTCTAAGTTAAAACTTACACTTTCGTGAATACGGCCACTGCTCTGTCCTTATTTTTAAAAATAAGGATAAATAACCTCAAACTTAACAAAGTCTAAAAAATAAGGATAAAAATTGAGGCTGAACCATCAAATCTCAAGAATAAGGACGTCCTTAAATATAATGACAGAGCAGAATACCACTCCTGACTTAAATATAACTTCGTATGTCTCCCTGTCAGAGCTACGAAGCCTTGCATCGTTCCGCTAATAGGAGTCAACTTCGCACCTTTTTAGCCCAGCTTACGTAAGCTCGGCTAAAAAGGTGCGCACGTACTTTATCGATGGTCCCTAGGGACATGCAACTCAAACTTAACAAAATGTTACACGTAAGCTGGGGTATTCCTATCGGTTTGCGGGTGGCGTCCGTTCGTTAGTTAGTTGTTTATTTAGTAAGCTTTGTTTCAAAATACATCTCCTCCTACAATTTTGATCCGATGTCATTTATTTTTGGTTTGAGGCACCCCTAAAGGGTCGTGCATACGGCTTGTGCTTTTCTAGTCGATCCGATGATTTTTCAATTTTTGGCGAATTTTTGAGGAAACAAGTTTAAAATGTATCTCCTCCTACATTTTTGACCCGATGTCATTTATTTTTGGTGTGAGGCAGCCCTAAAGGGTCGTGCATAGGGTTTATGCTTTTTTAGTCGATCGGATAATTTTTGTATTTTGGGGGAATTTTTTAAGCAAAATTCACGAAAATAATTCAAAATGCATCTTACCTACAATTTTGAGTGAATGTCATTTATTTTTGGTGTGAGGCATCTCGAAGGGGTCTTGCATACGGCTTGTGCTTTTTTAGTCGATCGGGTGATTTTTGAATTTTTAGCGAATTTTTGAAGAAAAAAATTTAAAATGTATCTCCTCCTACATTTTTGACCGGATGTCATTTATTTCCCGATATATGACGCACACCTAAAAGGTCATACGTACGGCTTGTGCTTTTTTAGACGATCGGGTGATTTTTGAATTTTTGGGGAATTTTTTAAGAAGAAAAATTTAAAATGTCTCTCTTCCTACATTTTTGATCCGATGTCATTTATTTTTGGTATGAGGCACCCCTAAAGGGTCATGCGTACGGTTTGTGCTTTTTTAGTCGATTGGACAATTTTTGTATTTTTAGGGAATTATTGAAGAAAAACTTCAAAATGCATTTCCTAAAACAGTTTTTATCCGACTTCATTTATTTTTTGTATGAGGCATCCTTAGGTGGGTCGGGCATACGGTTTGTGCTATTTGACTCAATTTGACTCCTACAGCGCGTAAACACAAGGTAAATGATCTTGCGCAGTAGTCAGATTTAACAACCGGACATCGACGCAAGCTACATAAACTGGTCCAAAATAATCACCGCGCATCAACGCAAGTTAAATAAACATGCGCACTGGTCCGAAAAAAGAACCACGCATCGAAGCAAGTTGAATCGACATGTGCAGTAGTCCGAAATGCGAACCGCGCACCAACGCAACCTAAAGAAACAAGTACACTGGTCCGAAATGCGAACCGCACATCAACACAAGCTAAACAAGCGACCAAAATAAGCAGCGTACATCATCGCAAGCTAAATAAACATGCGCACGGACGAAATGCGAACTGCGCATAAACGCAACTTAAATAACATACGCACTATTCAGAGTAAGAACTGCGCATCAATGCAGCTTAAATAAACATGTGCACTGGTCCAGAATAAGAACCGGGCATCAGCTCAATGTGCGCATTGGCCTGAAGTAAGAACCGCGCATCGACGCACGTTAAATAAACATGCGCAGGTGTTCGAAATGCGAACCACGGGCCAACGCAAGTTAAACAAACATTTGCACTTGTCCAAAATAAGCACCGCGCATCGACGCAAGTTAAATAAACATTCGCTATGATCCGAAATTCGAACTGCTCATCAACGCAAGTTGAATAAACATGCGCACTGGTCCGAAATTCGAACCGCGTATCAACGCAAGTTAAATAAACATTCGCAATGGTCCGAAATTCGAACTGCTCATCAACGCAAGTTAAATAAACATGCAAACTGGCCCGAAATGGGAACCGCGTATCAAGGCAACCTAAGGAAACCCGTGCACTTGTCCAAAATAAGTACTGCTCAACAACGCAAGTATAATGAACATGCGCATTGGCTGAAATAAGAACCGCACATCAACACAAGGTAAATAAAGATGCGCACTGATCCGAAATAAGAACCGCACATCGACAAAAGGTAAATAAACATGCGTGCTGGTCGGAATTGCGAACCGCGCATCAACGCAAGTGAAATAAACATGTGCACTGTTCCAAAATAAGAGCCGGGCATCAACGCACATTGAATAAACATGTGAACTTGTCGGAGTAAGAACTTCGCATCGAGGCAAGTTACATAAATATGCGCACTGATCCGAAATGCGAGCGTTGTTCGAAGGTATCTATGGCAGACTACCCAGTCTACCAGAGATACAAAAATTTGTTTCCCATTTTTCTTTGTATGCATTTATCGGTCTATGTTCTGGTCCGGTGCTAAATTAATTACTGAGCTAGCCTTTTGCCGTCTCATCTTTTGAAGCCCGAATTTTTCAGGGAAATTTCCTTGCTTATGCACGCTGGAATTGGTCTTATTTCTTTTCGCAAGCTGGGACTTTGTCCTTGGACAAACTTGTTTTTTTTAGACCAGCCGACCATGTCGGGCTGGTCTTATCACATCAATAGAGGGGTATCCGTCGTCTGTATGTACTTTTGTGCGTGTGTAAACTTTTACTTAAATTAAAATGCTTCTTCTTCAGTTTTGATCGGATTCCTCTCAAATTTTAAACAAACGTTCTCCAGGTAGGCGTCTCTTTAAAAAAAATTTTTTTGTCGATCCGCCAAAAATTGGCTAAATGGGGGGCATTTAAAATTTTTCGGTTGCCAATTTTGAACATTTATTCTCTAGATAGGCCTGTCTTAAAAAATTACTTTTTTTGGCGATCCGCTAAAAATTGGCTAAATGGGGGCATTTAAAAATATTTAGTACCAATTTTCAAAACTCTTCTTTTGGCACAATTTGACCGGATTCCTTTATAAATTTGTAAAGTACAATCAGGTATGCAAACATTTTTTAAAATTGTGAAAACGAGCATTATAAATTACAGGGTTCGCGTTGGCGGGGTTTTTGTCCACTTTTTGGGCATTTTTTACGAAATGACTCACTTTTTCGGAACCCACCGACCGAATTTTTCTGGACCTAACTGAGTCACACTTTCCCTTTTTGACTCACTTTCCTGAGAACCCAGCGCGAACCTTGTAAATTACAAAAAAATGATACAATATGATTAACATTAATGTTTTCTCGATCTTCAGCAAAATATGAATTATCCTTTTTTTCATACTTTTTTTCCTCAAATTTATCCTTTTTTATCCTTTTTTTTATCCTTTTTTTTCTTGACGACTCCGTGGCAACACTGCTGTTGTTCAAACGTAAACTAAGTTCAACTAAGGGAGACACAGACAGTGTTAAATCGATACGAGCTCGCAAAGCATGCGTTGGACCAGTTTTAAATGAACGTCGACGCCACGAACGACCGGCAATCCATATTCATGCAGGACGATGCGCGTCCGCATGCAGCAGAAATATGCATGAATCTGCTTCGGGATAACAATGTGCAGAGTCTAGAGTGGCCTCCATATACATCCGACATGAATCCAATAGATACGCTTGACCGAAGAGTTGGAGCCCGTACGCCGCCCCCTGAGGGCCATTGCGAACTCAGACAAGCCCTCGTCGAGGAATGGCATAGGATACCACAATGGAGGATAAATAGACTGATAACGTCTATGCCGCGACGTATTAATGTGTTGGCTGAGGCTCGAGGAGGGCACACGAGATACTGAATCTTAATAACTGTGATATCATAAAAAAACTATGGATAATTAAGAATAGTTAAAGACGTCTGATATAGGCGAAATTTGGGCATCGGTGAAAGATCAGTAGCGAAATACCGTTGCGTTTTGATTTGCGTCAGTATAATAATAATAATAATAATAATAATAATAATAATAATAATAATAATAATAATAATAATAATATAATAATAACAACAACAACTATAACAGCAACAACAACAACAATGGATCGGCAGTTGTTAAAAGTGGATAAAATCTTCCATATTTTCTGGCGAGACTTTTGAATGTTATCCAGCTAAGTACTAATGAATCTATAAACCCAGTATTTAGAAACTGTGTTAAAAATTGATAGTTCGGCGAGACTTGCGGTCTTTCCTCTAGACAAGTGCTCAGAAAGGGCGATACCCAGCCTTTTTGCACTTTATTCAAGAAATACATATTGCTGATGTAGAAATGTATTATATGTGAAATAGACAAAAATGGGCTCATCGGCACTTTGTCAACAATTGTTAAAAATTACACACTGCCTAGATAGATTCAGGGCAAAAAGTTTACTTTTCAGCTCAGGGGTCCCGAGGTAAAGTGATGGAGTCCCGACATTTTCGGGCAATAAAAAAAGTTAAATTCTATGAAATCAATTTTATTGCAACAAAAAGATAATGCCTACAACAAAAAAGAAACAATGAATGATGCTACATTAAATAATGAAAAAAAATCAATCATTTTCGATCTTAGCGGTGATACTGAACAGTTGCAAGAGAACACCGTCTTTTTTTTGGGGTCCCGCGGGACCCCAGAGTCAAATTCCAGGGGTCCCGAGGCGATTATCAGGGGTTCCCGGGACCCCGTGAACTTTATGCCCTGTAGATACTCGAGACAAGTCGTCAGAAACTAAAAGGCTAAGTTCGTTGAAACGGTACACATTGAAAACATGTTATGGTGAAGACTGAAGATGTACACCGTTTGATTATTTTTTGAAATCGGCTTAAGGTTTCGTGTTAAATAGAAGGCGTGACGGACGGGCGGCCAAGTCAGAAACATTATGCTCCTCATCTCGTGAAGTCAGGGAATACAAACCGTATTTATCGAGGTAAAGTCTGGTATATATTTTTTCTGCAACCTTTATAAAGTACAGGTGCTGCAACTGGAATGCAAAAATGCCGAACGATTTACAGAAGAATTATAAGTCTGACGATGATTTCCCTGACCTGACAAAACACAACAACTGGATGGCCAAGGTGCTGACACCTGACATGTACAGGAAGTATAGGGATGTTACAACTCCAAGTGGCTTCACATTTGATGGTTGCATTCAAACGGGAGTGGACAATCCAGGTAAAGAAACAATGGACAAATTGGCGTAGGAAGTTTGAGTTTCTGGCTGGTTCATACTGGAAAGGAATCGGGACACTCCGGACCAACAAAACACCCCCGACACTCGGGTTATATAAAATAAGGGGTTTGGGGGGGGGGGGGGGAGGTAAATTTGAAGTAAAGATTTAAGGACATTTAGCAAATCCGTCATTTCTGTTATCTGATCGTTGTAGATTTGCTGCGAGGATGCGGTCGATTTTGCTCGTTCTCCGACAGCGTGGTTAAAAGTTCTTCAATAACCTTTTTCTGCACGAAAATGTTTGTTTTCCTTGCAGGGCACCCCTTTATTTTCACAGTGGGCTGCGTTGCGGGAGATGAAGAGTCGTATGAAGTGTTTAAAGATTTCTTTGATCCTATCATTGATGGGCGTCACGGTGGATATGGGCCGGACGCGGTGCACAAGACCGATCTCGATTGGACGAAGCTCAGTGACGGTTTGATTATTTTTAAGAAAAGACGAATTACAGTAAAGACTTGTTATCCGCGTGTTTTCATGTTGTTAAGTCCAGTATTACAATATTGCATATATGGTAGAATATTGTTAATACCAGTGCAACATTCGTAGACCCTTTATAGTTATTGTATATATATTATTGTATATAAGTGCAGTTATCAGGTTTACATGGACCCCTTCAATTGAAATTGAAAAAAAAATGACAGTTTATGTAGTTGAAATACTCTTTATCTGTTTGTATAGGCAGGAGGCATCATATGTAAGATAAAACATAAATGTGCTCTAGACAAGCCATATTTAGGGTCAGCGACATTCGGGCCACGTTGTCTACTGCAGCATTTATGACGTATGACATATATCTCGTAAATTAAAAAAAGAAAAAGAAAGAAGAAAAAAAAGTAACAAAATAACAGGTTTTGAAAAATAGAAATGAGAGCACAGATACAAATAAATGCAAAGTTTAATTTCCATGGATTTTGGAGTATTTTTTAGCCCTCCACCAGGGCTTCAGGGACTATAGCTTTGGGTGTTGTTCGTCCGTCTGTCCTGTCTGTCCATCGAGGTTACTCCCACCCTAATAATCCGATTGCTATGATATTTTGTATGTAGTTGACCTGTCATAGTGTGTAGGTGCACATTATTTTTATTTTGGTCTTGGCGTAATTTTAAGGTCGCATTGGCAACCATCTTGGATTTACATCCGCAATTTCTTGTCAACATTATAAAACAAACACTACTGGACTGATCATCACCTAATTTTAGACAAGACTTAAACATTTCGCTGGGTTCATTTTGGAATCGATCAGTAAATTCAAAATGGCTGCCAGCTTCCATCTTGAATTTCTTGTACAATTTTTTAAAAATATGAGATCTCGTAATCAACTTTAGGATATTGATTAAATTTTAAACATAGGTTTTTGACAATGAAGTGTGATTATGTGCAGAAATGAGTATTTGATTTCAGTAAAAACAAAAGTGGAAAATACTTATTGGTGAATTGTGGGTTTAGTTGGGGAGACATTTGCTTTTGTTTACAGGAAACTAAATACGATAAATAAATAAATTTTGTTAACAGGAAACTCAGTTAAAAGGGTGTAATATTAGCCATGTTTTGTTGGCACTAACCGCTCTGGTTTACAGTTTTTATAAGATACAGTTCTCGTGGAAATGGCGTTGTTTATTTAAAAATGGATGGAGGAAGACTTTCTTTTCTCAAGGCCAGAAAGTGCGATGTAACTGAAGAAATATCTCCTTGACAGCGTTCCTTTCCAGGACCATTGTTACAAGATATGACTTGCCCCCCAACTTTACCAACGATGTAAATCAATAACACGACAAATGATCCTTCGGTAAAATACGATGAAATTCCAATCATTTTCGATCAGTGGGGGCTTCTACCAGTGTGAGGGCATTGGAGAGACAGGTTGATGTGTCGCATTTTGACCATTATTGGAGAGAGTGTTTCAAAAGAAAAACTGGCGACGTGAAATACCCTAAAATCGAAAAGCTTATGAAGGCATGCCCTATCCACATACACGGCATTGCGGATTGCGAGGATGGGTCATCAAAGAACAAGTGATGGCTGGGAAATGATAAAACAAACTTGTCCATAAATCAGTCACAGGGAAACGACTGGCAAAAGATGCTGTCAAAGTGTTTGGGCAAGTCGAAAGCTTCAATTACTCCGATTTTGGTCAACACGTAAGATGCTCACACCACCAGATATACAAATAACGCACCGAAAAGGAAAAAGAACAAAAAGCCAAGGAATGCAGTAAGAAAAAGAAGGAATTAGAAGAGGAAGACAAGCAGAGCGAGGAAAGAGAAGCCGAAGAAGTTGCTACAGACAAGGCCATGCTGTAGGAGGGAGGGAGATTCTTGAGAATGCTAGGAAAAAAATCTTCAGACAGGTCAGGCTATACTCAACGAAGGCAATTGAAAGTTCAGCGCTGCTTTAAAGAGTACAGATATGATGAAGGCCAGTTAAGCGTACCCGATGTTGGTGGACTAAGATTAGCATCAAACCTGTTAAGAAAAAAACTGGACGAGATAAGAAAGAAAATAAGAAATGTTAAGTCGAGAAAGCGCAAAAACTTGAAAATTCTAAAAGCATATCTGAAAAAGAACAATTAATGCAGTTGAAAAAAATGACAGCTTATGCAGTTGAAATACTCTTTATATGTTTTGTGTAGGCAATTGATTTTATTCAACTTGGAAACACAGGTTCATAGCCTCTTCGAAACTCAGCTATTACTATTGTTAGCTATTGTTATTGTTAGGTAGAACCTGTGGGGAATATATGCGATCGACCGCGTGTCGGTCTGTCTGTCGGTCTGTCATCAAGGGCTTGTTAACACGATAACTTAAAAACTGCTGCAAGGATTTTAATAAAACTTAGTATGTAGCTTCAATGGGAACAAACACAGATCGGTATTGTAATTGGGCCAGGTTCATCCAAGGAAAATGAACCAACTGGACTTAGAGAATTTCAGCTCTTGATTGACTTTTGTGTGAGCTTGTTAACACGATTACTTAAAAACTGCTGCGAAATTTCAGCTCTTGATTGCCTATTGATGGCCGTGTTTAACTGATGTGGGGGGGGGGGGGGATTGGGCTGTGGGAAATAGGTGGGCTATGCACACTGCTCTAGTTTGTAATTGTTCACACATTTTGTTTCATTGCAATAGTGTCAACAATGAGGGGTAAGCGGAAATGGAGACGGGGGGTCGAAAAAAAAGGTTTTGCTTGTGACTACACAAAGGCAACTCCAGGCTATTAAAAACTGTAGTACATCTTTGCTGGTGTGCAGTGGCCACCCTAGTTGTAATTTTAGCTAAATGTAGAAAACGTATTTTTCCTCCAGAACAAAAGTATTTTACGCTATGAATGACATATAAAAACCTATTTTTTATCGGGTAAAATCTATCACAAGCCACTATTCTAGAAAAAAACCTAAACCTATATTTTAGTTGGCCAACAACCTGTATTTTTCACTAGCCATAAAAACCTGTATTTTGGCAAGCCATCGGTGGGATGCCTGTATCATACAACTATAGTATCAAAGCCATGCCATGTCTCAACTTTCATTTACAAGCCCTTGTGGCCCGCTGCAATAAGAATCTAGTCCGGGTGGGACATACTCCCGAAGATAGCTTGTTTCTTTCATGCTTAGTGCTTTATCTTCCTGAAAATCGGTTCCGCACAGTGTCCCTGGATATTCTTATTAGAAGTGGCGTGAATGCTCAAGTTTTACGCTATGATGGTATAGCTGTTTTAATCATGTTGGTTTGACCTAGTATAACAAATTTATTTTAGTTAATTTGGACTCGAAGTATGTGAAGAGTAGTCGTGTAAGAACCGGGCGGAGCATACGTGGAATAAGCTTGCCACCTCACTGTTCACGCGGGGAGAGACGCGCTGTTGAGAAAATAGGTATGTCATGTCCTCTACTACAATTATACAGGAGGAAGGGGGAGGGGGGGGGGGGGGGCACTCGTGTGCTAATTTGTTACCATACATGTCTATGCATGTAAACACTGAGTGTTAAGTTTGTAAAAGTACCCTTTTTTAGACCAGCTGACTTCGTCGGTCTGTCTTATCACATCAGTAGAGGAGTTATCCGTCGTCTGTATGTAGGTATGTACGTATGTAAACTGTTACTTAAAATGCTTCTTTTTCCTCGGTTTTAATGGAATTCCTTTCAAATTTTGTATGAATGTTTTCTAGTTAGGCCTGTCTTTAAAAAGTACTTTCAAAATGCTTCTTCTGCAATTTCTGATCGGATGGTCTTCAAATTTTGTATAAATGTTTACCAGGGAAGCCTCTCTCGAAAAATTACTCTTTTTGGCGAGCCACCAAAAATTAGCTAAATTGGAGCATTTTTAACCCAGCCAACTTTGTCGGACTGGGTTAGTCGTATCACTATAGGGGGCTTGAATGTATGTGCCTATGTTAAACTTTTTCTTTAAAATGCTACTCCTTCTACAGTTTTGCTCCAGTCGTTTTGATATCATGCAGGAATGTTCCCTGGGTGGTCCCCAACCTGGCTATTGCTTTTTTTGACGATTGACGAAAAACTGACAAAATGACGGCACTTTTTGTGCCCGTTTTTACCCATTTTCAAAATGCTACTCCTCCTACAGTTTTACTCCAATCGTTTAGATGTTACGCAGGGATGTTCCCCAGGGTTGCGCCTACCAGGCTATTATTATTATTATTATTTATTTATTTTTTTTTATTTGCGGTTCACCAAAAACTGCCGATATGGCGGAACTTTGAAGTTTGACAAAAACTGGATAAATGGTAGTAAATAACTTAATTGTCAAACCATTCATTTGACAATTCTCAGTCTTTTTGCAAATAGTTATAAATTTTTAATCGAAAGTTTCTTAGGTGCTGCTCCACCTGGACTTTGCTTTTTTTCGCAAATGACAAAAAAATGCCGAAATGGTGGAATTTTAAAAATTTTGTAAAATTGTGTAAATGTCGGTAAATACGTGAATCGTCAAAACCCAACCTCTCCAACATTCCCTTTTCGGGTAGCTTCCACCCGGGAAATCTCGTTTTTGTGTAATAAAATTATGAAAAAGTTACGTTCAGAAACAATCTTCTTCATTTTTTGGGCTAACAGTATTCGTTTCAGAGTTTTTCTCTCTTTTCTTGTCCGGTAACTCGGCTGGGTCATATCCTTGGACATGCTTGTTAATTTACTGGTAGCCAATTTTCAAAATGCTTCTTCTCCCATTGGTTTTTTGGCGATCCACCAAACATTTGCCAAAAAGGGGACATTTATAAAATGTTTTGCTAGCCAGTTTTCCGAAGGTTGTTTCTTCCACAATTTTAAATGCATTACCTTCAGATTTTCTGCAACTGTTCACCAGTCTGTCCTATCTTGAAATTTACTTTTTTTTTTTTTTGGCGATGCACCAAAAAAAAAAAGTTGGTTGAATGGTGTGGGGGGGGGGGGGGGGGGAGCATTTATAAGTTTTTGGTAGCCAGTTTTCAAATTGCTTCTCCCACAATTTTGATCAGATATCCTTCAGATTTTGTACGAATGTTTACTGCGTAGTCCACTATTGAAATTTTTTGGCGATCCACCAAAAATTGACCAAAAAGGGGGAATTTTGTAATTTTTGTTAGGCAAGTTTTTTTTTCTCCACAAGTTTGACCGGATTGCCTTCAGATTTTGTATGAAATATTCGGGGTTATAATTTGTTGGTTGCCAGTTTTCAAAATGCTTTCTATCCTCCAGTTGGGATCGGATTGCCTTCAACTGAAATAAGGCACAACTTCCCCTTCTAGCACAGTGTTTAGTTATCACTGAACCATAAGAGTGCCGTCAATGATTAGGAGCCGTGATTTCCACCCGAACTTTATTTTCAATAGCGCACAGCAATATTGTTTTTAAAGCAATAGTCCCCGTCAGTCAGGTCACAGAGCCTCAAATTACAGAGACCAGAATTAACTCAGACTTCACACATTGATACCGCCAGACAGAAAGGTGTAGCCAGGCACTGAAGCGTGACCTCAGCTTAATAAATTGGCTGCTTATTTGGAATTATAACTTAACAAATTGAAAAAATAAAAATACATTTCTTTGTTGCGTTTTCAAAGTCTCTAAGTATATATGGTTTCTTAGTTGTTTCGGAATTCTTATTTTAAATAATACGGTGTTTATTATAAAAATTTACAATTTTTTATCGAGATCTGGGAGTTTTGCCCAAATAAGTTCTCAGAAACTATGAGACCCAGTCTTTTGAAACTGTGCACACTGGTTATCTATATATATTGGAGATGTGTAACATCATGTTATGTTTGAAATTGACGTAAGATTGACGGGTTTGAACTTTGTAAAAAATAGAAAATAAATGAACACACTCTGCATCGAGGCTTGGATTTTTCAGACAAGTTTTAAGACGCCATAAGGTGCGGCCTTTTCAAACTTTACACGGTGAAAATAAATATGTTGCAGATGTGCAGCCTCGTACTACTTTTGAAATCGGGCAAAATTGACTCATCGACACTCTGTCAAAAATTGATTGAAAAAAAAAAATTTGCATTGTGTTAGTCCAGACAAGTTCTCACACACTATAAGGTCCATCTTTTTGAAACTGACACAGTGAAACTATATATTTGCTGCAGATGTGCAATCTTGTGTTATTTTGTGAAACTGGCCAAAAATGGACGCAGTGGCACTCTGTCGAGAACTGATAAAATTTTAGGCATTTTGTATCATCCTTGGAGTTGTGTCCATTTATGTTCTCAGAAACTACTGGTCCCAGCCTTTTGAAAACTGAAAAGAGTGAAGATATATCATGCAGGTGTGCAACTTTTTATTCTTAAAATCGGGGGAAAAACGGGCACATCGGTGTGTATATAGTAGGAGACGATTAAACGGAATTTCTTTGTAGCTCTTCTTTTAGTGTTTCGCCATTCTTCATTTTTTTCTCGCGTGTTCCTTTAGTAAGTGCACCAATAACAACCTTCATAGTTGCTGAGCGGAAAATTAAACACCAAAAAAAAAAAAAAACAAAAAAAAAAAAAACAAACAAACAAACTTTTCAAGCCTTACTTAGTGAAAATACATTTATTGCATACGATAAACCTATTAGCTTTGAAATCGGTCAACAATTGACGGAACTGTTTTTTTTTTTTTTTTAATGTAAAAAATTGCACGTTTCGCCGACATTCTGAGGAATCTTATTCAGATATGATGTCGTAGGCATGAACACAAGCCAGATTTTGTAGCCTAGAACGAAATTGATGCTTAGGATAAATTAAATAGTTAATAATAAGAAGTAAAATTTCCACCAGCTGTCCGCCATGTTTTGGAGAAAAAAAAAAACAAAAATGGAATGCCAGTTATATATTGTTGCTCTGTTGCACTGTCAATTGACACTCCGCGCGAACCGCGTTTGGCCTCTAACTGTTGAAAAGGGAAAAGGCAGGCTTTTCCTTTGCACTTCTTCACTCACTTCTTCTGTTCTGTAACTAGGTTTATGAAATCATCATGAATAGAATGTTAAAAAAATATTCGGGAGTCATGAAGAACACGTATTTTCCCGTACTGCATGTCAGTTGTTTTATTCTAAACTGTCTTTTATTTCACAAAGTGTATCGGTGGCTGTAGGTGTAAGCTTAAAGTGTGTATTCGAATTGTGCCTTCGCACCGCCTGACTCTGATGTGTGCTACAATCTAAAACGCTATTGTTTCCAGGCACTGATGCTCTTGCAACGCTCGATGGCGAGTTTAAGGGCAAATATTACCCTCTGAGTGGCATGACAGAAAAAGAACAAGAACAGCTAATTGCGGATCATTTCCTGTTTGACAAACCTGTGTCACCTCTGCTGACATGTGCAGGTAAGTCACATGACGTGGTCTGCCAAAATGTCGACGGGTAAGACGCCAACGGCTAAACGTCGATAAATGTAAAAGCAGATAAAACGTGGAAACGTAGACTGACTATTGCTGGCTAATATGAAGTAGACATCTCTGTTAATAAAGTTAATGCAACCTAAACAGTTCCACAGTTAATAAACGTGGTCGCCAAACAGGTGGTAGAAGCAGTGGCAAGTAAGAAGCAATGTGATTGGTTGGAAACATTCACGCGGTAAAAAGTGCAACTAAAAATATGAATATATGACTTGGAAGAATAGATGGCTTAAAGCCCATTTAAAGCGCATATTTTTGAAATCGAATTAAAATTGACGGATCGGCACTTATAAAAATTTACACATTTTGCATACAGACTTCGAGCCCAGCCTTTTGAAACGTCACGCATTAAAACACATTCCGTAAATTTTGGTAGATTAACCACGATTAATCTACCAAATTTGCAAACCAGAGCCCCTCCTACGGTTAATCAGCGAAGCGGTCAATGTAGTGAAATAAAAACAAATGTCCCACACCCGGGAACTTTTTTTTCATAATCTCTGTCACATTTAATACGGACAACGAGGTTTACTCATATTACCCTTGTCAACATTTGATTTAAACGTGTGAACATTTAATGTAATTAAATGAACATTTAATGTAATTAAATCTCCTAGACAGTAGGAGTGAGGGCAAATGATTACCACGTTTGTTGCCAGAGGTTGAATGATTAATCAATGTTATTTTTTTTTTTTTTATTTAAATGAGTTTAATTTACCGAGTTTAATTTAGGTTAATGTAGTGAAGTTGAAACAAAAATTGATTTCTCCGGGGGATGCGATCAGTCTAGTGAGCGGTTAATCTACCGGAATTTACGGCATAAAGCAGGTTTATTATTTTGTATTGTTTTTTAAATGGGCCGAAAACTGAGGGATAAACACATCGTCAAATAAATAAAAATTGTCAAATTTTGCTTCGGAACAAGTTTTGTCCGAACAAGTTCTCGGAAAGGATAAGAACCAACGCCTTCTTATTATGTTATGTCTCCCCAACCAAGACATATAGCTGGGTTTGTACGTTCAGTGTATGTGTACTCGTATGGTTTGCCCAATCGGCGAATAGAGGACAAAAACTTGACATTTGCACAAGATCTTTTGAGGAAATTTCCTTCAACTGAGGACAGATATCCATGTCCTCTGTTGAAGAGCGCTAAAATTAGTGTATCGTGTTGACGTAGAATCCTAATTCCGAATATACAATGTCCCAACTTAGTCCGATAACTATGGTATACCAGAAACGCTGTGTGACTATTGTACACTCTAAAAAGTGTGAATTATAAGAGGTGCAAGAATTGTTTTGACTATATATAAATAATGAAGTTTCCACTTGTACTCGCGTCGTGGCTCCCAGCCATGTTTGGACCCTATATTTCAACGGCATTTTCTCACAATTTTTTGGGCAATTTGGTCATTCAAAGCAATTAACTTTAATTACATTTAACTAGGTTATAACTAATATTTTCATGTTTTTCACTTCTAAATCCAGATTTTATGTAATAGTTGATTCAGTTGAGTAAACCTGAGGAAGCACTTGCAATTTTGCTCGATCATTTGCGGTGTTTTTGTTTGGATTTTCTTTCTCGCTTTAAAGCTTTATTTTCTCAAGACAAAGCAGGTCTTTACCATATATGGTAAAAAAATAAATAAATAAAGAAAATTATTGCTCTTCTTTTTATTTTGACTTTTATATGAGCAAATATTAAAGTAAAATGTGCGATTTCTCGGCTTATACTTTGTTTTGTGTATGTAGCTTCTTTGCAGATTTTCAGCATCTTAAAAATTTGCTTTTTATTAGTTTCTTTTGTCAGAATTGTATGACGATAAATAACTTTAAAAATCATATTATTATTTTAACAGTGACAACCATATATCGTTCAATTTTCCCGACATTTCATTGTGTATTCCCGCCTTCCCACCCCATTCCAGAGAAAATAATGCTCAGTCTGTCAAGAAGGAACACGCAAAGAAGGGGCAACTGATTTTAATAGAATGCCTCTTGGATGTTAAGCGCACTGAAGCTTCTTTTGTTAAATAAATATGAAATATATTTGAAATGAAATATAACAGGCAGTGATGAAAACAAGCGATCTTTTTTGGAAAAAAAACACACCGGCCTAAATACACGTCATGTAACTTCGTATATGAGGTATAAAGCTAGAAATATATCTGATACATTAATGTTTGCTTTTTGGTTATTTGTAGTTGTTATTAGTTCCCGCCGCCGCTGACTATGGTATACCGCTCATTGTCCGTCCGTCCGTCTGTCCCCCACCAGTGCCCCCACTTTTGTACGCGCGGTTACTCACCCACGTTTCACCACAGGCTTTTGATTTTTTTGTTGGAAGTGACAACATATGTTGCAGTTGTGCGACCTGGGGTTATTTTTGAATTTGACCAAAATTTGACGAAACTGTGAAACTTCAAACTTGACCAAATTTTTTTGTCTATTGGGGCACTATGCCCCCACTTTTGTACGCGCCATTTCTCAGTCACCTTTAACCGTAGGCTTTTGATTTTTTTGTGGAAAGTAACAACATATGTTGCAGTTGTGTGACCTGAGGTTATTTTTGAATTTGACCAAAAATTGACGAAACTGTGAAACTTCAAACTTTACCAAATTTTTTGTTTGTGGAGGGTACTGTGGGGGCACTTTGTACGCGCAATTTCTCAATTATTCTGCAGGGCAGCGTTTTGAGTTTTTATGGAGCGAAGGAATATATATTGCACTTGTGCGACTTGGGATTGTTTTTGGACTTCACCAAAAATTGACAAACTATAAAACCTCCAACATAACCAAAATTTTTGTTTGTGGAAGCACGATGCTTCCACTTTTGTTTGCTGACCAAAATTCGGTCCACCACCCTCTTGCTTTTTTACGTTCGATTTTTCAGTAAGCTTTTGACCGAAGGAGTGTACATTCAGATGTCTTTCGGTGGGGGACTATGATCAGTTTCACTGATATACTTGTTTTATTCTTTCAAAAGTAGGAGTCTAATGAACTATCGTTGGTTTTGACATTCGTTGTATACAGCAATTGATTGGGCTTTTCGGTTTTCGGTTCGAACCGAACCGAAGTCTTTTCTCGGTTCTCGGTTTTCGGTACGAACCGTCACACCTCTATCTACTCCCACAATCTGGATCGCATTCCTTTCAAATTTTGTACGGATGTTTACTGGGTACGCCTGTCTTGAAATTTTTTGGCGATCCACCAAAAATTGTTCAAATGCTTGTTTAAGATTTGTGCGGGATTCATGAAGTGAGTGCCCACTTTAGATATGGGTGAATAACACATAATTTTTTTGGGTGGTGCTATGGGTGTACTATGGTTGCACTATGATAAAAATTGCAAATTTTCGGAATCTTTGTATGGTTATTTCCGTGTATAATTTTGTTCTTTGAATTTTTGACAATTATGATTGTGTTTGCATAAATTAATCTTTTATTTCAATAAAAATAAACATAGAAAATGGGTTTTGGAGAATTATGATTGTGGTCTGGAAAATATTGTTTTGTTTACAAAAACAAGGAACTAATTGGTGTCGATTGAAGGTGTGTCAAATAAGCCTGTTGCTTATGTTTTTATGTGCACTGGCCGCTCCAGTTATTTTTTAAATGGGGGAAAAATTTATGGATAGGCATTGGATAAAAGTACGCATTTTGCATTTAGATTTAGAGTTCTGCCCAGATAAGCTGTAAGAAACTGTGAGGCCCACCCCTTTGTATCTTTACGATATATGCGACCCAGGTTTGCAACGTCACATTGTTTTTGAAATCGGCATAACACTGACGCATCGACACTATGTTAAAAACAAAGTGACGTATTTTTGTCCCGGTAAGTTCTAAGTACTTATTTAGATGCGTCTAAACCCGTTGGAGCTAGAGGCATATTTTAGTATACTGGCCTTACCATTCTGCATTCAATAATTTGTACAAATGTAGGCGGAGGGAAACATGTCTTGCTGAAGTTGTACATCCGTTAATATACAGGTTTCCGATATTGTGGAGTTGAGTTAGTTATTCAGAAGCCTTTGAACACAAACTGCTCTAATATCTTATGCGATTAATTTACTAGTGTCTTCGAAATAAAACCACCTTGCTTTTCAAATTATCTGATCGGTCACAAAAAATCATGGTTTTCACACCTTTGCATCTTAGCCAGCTGTGGAACACGAACCAGAATTCACCACCAAAAAACTGTCCGCCATATTTCGGAAAAAATTGCAATGCCAGTTCAGGTCTTCTTGTTCTGACGGCAGCTGGGAACCGTCACGTGACGGTTTTGTTAAATCTTTCTGCAAGGTATGGCAAGAGACTGGCCGGATGCTCGCGGAATATGGCACAATGAGAAGAAGAACTTTTTGGTGTGGGTTAACGAAGAAGATCACTTTCGTGTTATCTCGATGCAGTCTGATGGTAATATGAAACAAGTCTTCAGACGGTTTGCGGAGGGCTTAAACAAGGTGAGTAAACAGAAAATCGAATTCTGAATCTGAATACACTTAAGGCAAGGAAAGACATGTCCTGGTCGACGCGGATTATGTGTCGTCTTTGTTAAAACACCTTTCTGCGCCGCATGTGCCGTTTTTCTTTCAGATGACTTGAAAAAAAACACGTTTAATATATAACAATTATTAAGGCCTTCCAGTGGAATCTATTAAACCTATTAAAACCTATTTTTTTTTAACTGCTAATTAATTTTTTTGTTGCCTATTTATTTTTCTGAATATTTTCTATTTCTTACACAAAATATTGCCAAAAAAAAACTTCGTTTGGCAGGTCTTATCACATGAATAGAGGTGTATCTGCCGTCTGTATGTACGTGTATACGTCTGAACGTATGTAAACTTTTACTTAAAATGCTTCTTCTCCTTCAGTTTTGATCGGATCCTTTTCAAATTTTGTACGGATGTTCTCTAGGATGTTCTAAAAAATTGCTTTTTTAGCGATCCGAATTTGACCGAATAGGGGGAGGGGGGCGTTTAAAACTTTTCAGTTCCCAGTTTTCAAAATGTTTCTTCTCCCACAATTTTGATCGAATTTCTTTCAAATTTTGTACAGTTGCCCCCCAGGTAGCAGGGTTCATAGCGATCCTTGAATTCCTGGAAAATCCTTGAATTCGGCAAAATCCTTCAAGGATCCTGGAAAATCCTGGAATCTAACAAAAAATCCTTGAAAATCCTGGAATTCGGAATTCGTAATTATTTTTTTCTAATTTATGAAATATTACAATTTTTCTGTGTGTATGATTTAAAAATATAATGTGCAAATAAATAATCGGATTTATTGGTTTAGAAGTACAAATAAACGACATTCTTGAATTTAAAATGTTTTTAAGTTCTTGGAATAATCCTTGAAAATCCTGATATTTCATTTTAAAATATCCTTGAAAATACTGGAATTTCACCTGCAAATATCCTTGAAATCCTTGAATTATACATCCAAATGCCCTTGAAAATCCTGGAATTTGACATCTGGTTTTCGCTATGAACCCTGGGTAGGCCTATTTTGAAAAATTACTTTTTTTTTTGGCGATCCGCCAAAAATGAGCTAAATAGCGGGAGGGGGGGGGGGCGCATTTATACCTTTTCGGTAGGCAGTTTTCTGATCGGATTACCTTCTAATTTTACATAAATGTTCACCAGGCCTTCTTCTCTTGAAAAGCTAGTTTTTGGCGATCTAAAAGAAAATTAGCTAAATGGGGGTATTAAAAAAAAATTCGTAACAAATTTTCCAAAAGTTTTTTTTTTAGCCAAGCTTACGTTACACGTAAGCTGGGGTATTCCTATCGGTCTGCGGATGGCGTCCGTTAGTTAGTTGGTTAGTTAGTTAGTTCGCTGTAAACTTTGTTTCAGAATGCATCTCCTCCTACAATTTTGATCCGATGTCATTTATTTTTGGTGTGAGGCATCCCTAAGGGGTCGTGCATACGGCTTGTGCTTTTCTAGTCGATCGCGTGATTTTTGAAGTTTTGGGAAATTGTATCTCCTCCTACATTTTTGACCCGATGCCATTTATTTTTGGTATGAGGCACCCCTAAAGGGTCATGCATACGGCTTGTGCTTTTTTAGTCGATCGGACAATTTTTGTATTTTTGGGGATTTTTTTAAGCAAAATTTTTTAAAAAAATGCATCTACTCCTACAATTTTGATTCGATGTCATTTATTTTTGCTGTGACGCATTCCTAAGCGGTCGTGCATACGGCTTGTGCTTTTTTAGTCGATCGGGTGATTTTTGAATTTTTGGGGATTTTTTTAAGAAATTTTAAAATGTATCTCCTCTTACATTTTTGACCCGATGTGATTTATTTTTGTTATGAGGCACCCCTTAAGAGTCGTGCATACGGCTTGTGCTTTTTTAGTTTGTATTTTTGGGAAATTTTTTAAGCAAAAATTTCGAAAATAATTCAAAATGCATCCACCCCTACAATTTTGATTCGATGTCATTTATTTTTGGTGTGAATGCATACGGCTTGTGCTTTTTAGTCGATCGGGCAATTTTTGTATGTTTAGGGAGTTTTTGAAGAAAAAAACTTCAAAATGCATTTCCCCCTACAGTTTTGAACCGATTTCTTTCTTTTTTTTTTTTTTTTGGTTTGGGGCATCTCTAAGGGGTGGAGCATACAACTTGCGCTTTTTAGTCGATCCGGCAATTTCTGTATTTTGTGGGAATTTTTGAAGAAAAACTTCAAAATGCATTTCCTCCTACAGTTTTTATCCGATTTCATTTATTTTTCCTATGAGGCATCCTTAGGTAGGTCTCGCATATGGCTTGTGCTATTTGACTCGACTTGAGAATTTTTTTTTTTTTTTTTTGATGAAAATAACTCAAAATGCATTTTCTCCTGCAGTTTTGATCAAACATCATTTATTTTGGGGCTGAGGCATGCTTAGGGTGTCGTGATTATGGCCTGTCTTTTTCAGTCGATCAGAGAATTGTTGAAGAAAAAAATTCAAAATGCATTTCCTCCTACAGTTTTTATCAGATTTCATTTATTTTCGATATGAGCCGTCTCTAGGGGGTCATGCATACGGCTTGTGCTTTTTGAGTGAATTGGAAAACTTTTGAATTTTTTTCGGAATTTTTGAGAAAAAAATTAAATGAATCTCCTCCTACAGCGCATAAACGCAAGTTAAATGAACTTGCGCAGTAGTCAGATTTAACAACCGCACATCGACGCAAGTTAAATAAACATTCGCAGTAGTCCAAATTAAGTACTGCGCATCGGTGCAAGTTAAATAAACATGCGCATTGGTCCGAAATGTGAACCGCGCATCGACGGAAGATAAATAAAGATGCGAACTGGTCCAAAATAAGCACCGCGCATCAACGCAAGTTAAATAAACATGCGCACTGGTCCGAAAAAAAGAACTACGCTTCAGCGTAAGTTGAATAGACATGCGCAGTGGTCCGAAATGCGAACCGCGCATCGAGGCAAGTTAAATAAACATGCGCAGTGGTCCGAAATGCGAACCACGCATCAACGCAAGTTATTAAATAAATATGCGCACTGACCCGAAAAAAAAAACCGCGTATCGACGCAACCCAAAGAAACATGCTCCAACGCAAGTTAAATAAACATTTGCACTGGTCCAAAATAAGCACTGCGCATCAACGCAAGTTAAATAGACATGCGCACTGGTCCGAAATTCGAACCGTGCATTAACGCAAGTTAAATAAACATGCCTAATGGTCCGAAATTCGAACTGCTCATCAACGCAAGTTGAATAAACATGCACACTGGTCCAAAATGCAAACCGCGCACCAACGTTAGTTAACTAAACATATGCACACGTCCAAAATAAGCACCGTGCATCAACGCAAGTTAAATAAACATGCGAAATGCGAACCCGCGCATCAAGGCAACCTAAGGAAACTTGGGCTGTCCAAAATAAGTAGCGGTCATCAACGCAAGTAAAATAAACATGCGCATTGGTATGGAATAAGAACCGCACATCAACACAAGGTAAATAAACATGCGCACTGATCCGAAATAAGAACCGCACATCAACACAAGGTAAATAAACATGCGCACTGATCCGAAATAAGAACCGCCCATCAACACAATGTAAATAAACATGCGCATTGATCCGAAATAAGAACCGCCAATCAACACAATGTAAATAAACATGCGCATTGATCCGAAATAAGAAACGCACATCAACACAAGGTAAATAAACATGCGCACTGATCCGAAATAAGAACCGCACATCCACACAAGGTAAAAAAACATGGGCGCTCGTCCGAAATGCGAACCGCACATCAACGCAAGTTAAATAAACATGTGCACTGTTCGAAAATGAGAGCCGCGCATCTACGCAAAATTAAATAAACATGCGCACTTGTCTGAATAAGAACTGCGCATCAAGGCAAGTTACATAAATATGCGCACTGGTCCGAACTGCGAGCGTTGTTTGAAGGTATCTATGGCAGACTATCCAGTCTACCAGAGATACAAAAAATCTGTTTCCCATTTTTCTGGGAAAGAGATCTTTGTATGCATTTATCGGTCTATGTTCTGGTCCGGTGCTAAATTAATTATTGAGCTAGCTCTTTGCCGTCTCATCTTTTGAAGCCCAATTTTTCAGGAAAATTCCCATGCTCATGCACGCTAGAATTGGTCTTATTGCTTTTCGTAAGCTTGGACTTTGTCCTTGGACAAACTTGTTTTCTTCCAAAATTCAATCAGAATGCCTTCAAGTTCTACATGGATATTCAATAGCCTGCCATCTCTTCCAAAGTTACTTTTCTGGCGATCCACAAAAATTTGGCTAAATGGGGGAAGGGCATTTTTCGATAGCCGACTTTCAAAGCCTTTCAAAATATTTCATGATCTTGATCAGATTGTCTTCAAATTTTTCATGAATGTTCATTAGGCGGTCCTCTTTTGAAAAGGTGCTTTTCTGGCGATCCGAAAAAAAAAAAAAAATGGCTAAATGGGGAAAATGTTTCTTCTCCCGCAATTTTGACAGGATTCCTTTATAAATTTGTACAGACTTTCTACAAGCGGGTTTAACAATATGAAGACCATTTTTGAGGACCATGCAAGCCTCTTGATACTTCATTCACTAGATCTCGGCTGGTCACAGTCTTGCTAGAATATCTGTATTGTTTAAATTAATATATTTGTTGTATATAAATTATAACTGTTAAAATAAAAAAATATATATATATACTAATATATATTTATACAATATGTGTGTATGTGTATGAATATTGATATTGACTTGATTAGATATTCTTTCCTTTGACATATTACGATATTTAATAATAGAATTAAAATTTTCACAATCTCTCCGCCGTATTTTGATAGAATCACAGTACGTGTTTTATTTCTCTGACACCACGTGGGCACCGTCACTTGACCGTCCTGTTCAAACTATTCATCCGGATGATGGCCAAACAAATAATCCCCTTCTAAATATTTCATCATTTTCCAATTAATTAGTTTCCATAATTCTTTTGTGTCTAGATGATTATGGAAGGCAGTTTTACATTTTTGCACACCATATTTAACAGGCATCGTTTTTTCCGCCTAAAGGTGGAATTCTCCCTTTTTGAGCCGAAATTTGCAGTCCTCTAGACTTTTACCACTTTTTAACCCAGCCGCCTTTGTCGGACTGGGTTAGTCGTATCACTATAGGGGGCTTGAATGTATGTGCGTATGTTAAGCTTTTTCTTTACAATGCTACTCCTCTTAGAGTTTTGCTCCAATCATTTTGATATTACGCAGGAATGTTCCCTGGGTGGTCCCCCACCTGTCTATTACTGTTTTTGACGATTGACGAAAAACTGACAAAATGGCGGCACTTTGACCCATTTCTAAAATGCTACCCCTCCTACAGTTTTACTCCAATCGTTTAGATGTTACGCAGGGATATTCCCCAAGGGTTCGCCTACCAGGCTATTATTATTATTATTATTATTATTATTATTATTTTTTTTTTTTTTTTTTTTTTTTTTGCGGTTCGCCAAAAACTGCCGAAATGGCGGAACTTTGAAGTTTGGCAAAAACTTTAATAAATGGTAGTAAATAACTGAATTGTCAAACCATTCATTTCTCTCAGTCTTTTTCAAATAGTTCTAAAATTTAATCGAAAGTTTTTGAGGTGCTTCTCCACGTGGGCTTTGCTTTTTTTCGCAAATGACAAAAAATGCCGAAATTGTGGAATTTTAAAAATTTTGTAAAATTGTCGAAATGTCGGTAAATACGTGAATCGCAAACCCCCCCCCCCCCCCCCCCCCCCAACATCCCTTTTTGGATATCTTTCACCCGGAAAAACCCGTTTTTGTGTATTAAAATTATGAAAAAGTTACGTTCAGAAACAAAGTTCTTCATTTTTTGGCCTAACAGTATTCGTTTGAGAGTTTTTCCTTGTTTGGTAACTCGGCTGGGTCATGTCCTTGGACATGCTTGTTATCGTTATGATTTGTCCAAGGTTGAAGATGCAATGAAATCGAAGGGATATGAATACATGTGGAACCCTCATCTTGGATACGTCCTCACTTGCCCAAGTAACTTAGGAACCGGACTTCGTGCAGGTGTACACGTAAGGCTTCCCAAGTTATCCAAGGATGAAACACGACTGGATGACATCTTGGACAAACTGCGTCTGCAGAAACGTGGTACAGGTAAATTATCCAGTGATAGAAATTTTGTTTGGACTGATCCAAAAAATCCTGCCGCAGCCCATAGCACTGGCAGGGGCCCGAAAGGCGAGTGCGATTAGTGCGGAAGATGGAGGGGTTTCTTTCGGAACAAACTAAACGCGAGTGTCAGTTTTTATATTAATTTTATTTCACGATTTTGGCACATTTATTGTCTGAAATGAATTTTATATAAATATATTTTTTGGCACAATTCTAAATTGCTTTCGCACTGTTTTTGGGCGCATATTTAAAAAAAAAAAAAAAAGCGTTCGCCTGTTGGCTTTAGCTGATAATTTGTTCACCCATAAAACAACTATTCTGCACATTTTACATATTGTTGTTTTCTCGAACACCGCATAATTATCCGACGAATATTATTAATAAGTCGTGATATCCCGCGTAGTTGTTAGTATGACCACGGATATTTGAACATTTGTATTTTAAAAAGGTTTCTGACAATATACGATAGACAAGCCGGCTTTGTTGATCTGGTCTAATGCGATAGAAATGTGGCTTAGCTGTTGTCCGTAAGTATGTATAATTGCGCCTATGTGGATTAGATGAGAAGGGTGGGGCAAGACGCCCGTGCAGGGTAAAAGGCCCACTCAACGTTATTTTGAAATGTGTTAGCATCGAAAACACAAGTGGTTCTAAGTGTTTACCCTTAATCTCTTGAAATTTTTATTAAAGGTGGCTGACCCGCAAAATTATTAGGTTTTTTTTTTTCTTGATTCGAATAAAATTGGTGGAAATATTAGCCAAAAACAATTTTCATGAAATATCCTCCTGCGATTCAAATGAAAAACGTCCTAAAATCTTGGTGGAAGGTAGTGGTATATATGCGACTGGCTATTACTTTTTTTGTTTTGTTTGGGGATTCGAAAAAAATTGGCCGAAACACGCGACTATTACTTTTTTGGCGATTCGCCAAAAATTTTCGGATATATTGGCAATAAACCATTTTTCCATTAAAATCTTGACTGGCGCCACCCTTTCTGCCTTGAAATTCGGGTTATATGTTATATGTCATAAATCTTGACATCAGCATTCGTGAGCTGGTTCGTTGTCCATGGACAGTCTTTTTAAGGACGTTAAATTAGGATTTCTTCTTAACCTTCTCCTGGACTTTTTGTAGGACAGCTTTCTGATTTAATACTGTCTTTCTCTGTATTTTAGTATAAGCTAGCAGTATTCTTTGAGAGTGCCAAAAATTGACGAAATGCCAAAACTTTGTAGATAGACAAATTTTGGAAATTTCGGAAACTAAGGAAAGAGGGCGATTTTGACCTTCTTTTTGAATGCAAATACAAAATAATTCTGATTATTATATGTGAAAGTCACAATACTTATCATTTAAACTGCAACTTACAATACAGATTATTCGAGAAAAGAATTATAACACTCAACAAATTATCAATTCCAATTATAATTATACTGATCAAATTATCCTATTACGCATTAGTAGGTAGTAGTATTTTTATTTTCAAACAAATTACCAAACCAACGCTCTGTGCACAACTTAATTAACATACTGAGTACAAATTCAACTTTTGTTATTGCAGCAGTCAATCGTTTTCCTAATTTCCTCATGATATTCTTTGTGAATAGGAGGTTTCTCTCACTCAGTCTTAACACTCGGGGCATCCTCATGGCAAAGAAGGCAGGGGATGAACGCTTGCGCTTCCTTTAGACATTTCAAGTTTCTTTTCCATAGTGTTGCGTTACAATTTCTTTGTCTTGTGTTTCTTCACAATAGTTTCGCTCGACATATTGTACAGGTGGTTTGCGCTTTGTCATCAGATAATTCAAAATACTTCCATGTATCAGATTTATGAGTTTCCTTTAATTCCGCCATCTTAAAAAATCTGAAAGTTAGGTCCAGTTTGTCAAGCGTTTGTAAATGTCAATTTTGACTGTCATGGAGTCCGTCTGCTCATCTATCTGTCTGTTATGGTCGATTGTACCCGTCAAGAAGTGGTTGATACAACCACTCAATGAGGACCACGGCCGATCGTCTCGACTTGCCCACACGCGCTACTCGGCAATAGGTGTGTGTCGGTCCTATACTCTCCATGCAGACTACAAGTATATAGATATACTCGGTGGCGCCAGAGGGTAAACCATCCCTAGGAACCTCCGGACCTCTCAAAAATTGAAGCCACAACCCATCGACCATTTTCTAGTCTCGTTCTAGGCTCCAATAAGAGCATTTACTAACAAAAAAAAAAAAAAAAATGGGTAAGTTGGCACATCACCAACTACTCTCAATAATTATACTCCTTCCATGATCGCAAAATATCCTGTGTGAAACAAATCCGTGAAAAAGGTACCGTGCAGCAGAAACAACCGTGACGAGATGAATTCGAAGTGAGCAAGTTGCGAAAATATATAAATAATAAATAAAAAAACTAATAATAATATTTTATTTCGTCGGGTCCACGGGTCTGAAATTTGGACCCGAGACTTGTGGACCCATCGGACCCGTTTTTACTAGCTGTGTGGCTTTTACTTTGACGATCTGCTAAAACTGGTGGAAATATTGACCTAAACCAAAAATTTCTTGGAAACACATCTTATTCTAGGAACTTTTTGAAGCGTCATAAAATTTTGGTTGAATGTGTCTGTGTGCCTGTGTGTGTTTTAAGTTATACCTACGCCAGATGAGGCCTTACTGTCATAAAAATGTAGTCTAATGTCACTGTTACTGTTTGCTGAATCGGCAAAAAGTAGCAATAAATGTTGACTAAAATCCAATTTATCCTAAAATGCAAATCCTCCTGGGAATTTCGTCAATGGTCTTAAAATTTTTGAAGGCAGGGAGTACAAGTGTGTAATTGGCTAGTTTTTGTCGAATCGCTGGATATTAGCGAAAATATTGACCGAAAACCATTTTTTTTAACGTTAGTAGGTCCTCTTAAGATTCAATGAAAACATAAAATGTTGATTATTGTCTGTTATTATTTTTGGCATTTTGCCAAGAAAAAATAGAAACACTGGAGAAAAACCCCTTCCTTATTATTTCTTAACTGACGCAAGAATAAAGTCTTATTGTCTTGACATTTTGTTTAAGCGCAACGCACAGTATTACCTACGTGACCATTGTTATTCCCCGCAGCACTAGCTATGTGTGAGGTTAACACTGATGGCCGTGTTTAACTGAGGGGGGGGGGGGGGCGTGTGGGGAATATGTGGGCTATGCACACTGTTCTATTTAATCTTGACATCAGCATTCGTGAAGTGGGGCATTGTCTATGGACATTTTTTTTTGTGTGTGTAAGGCGCTGCAAGCATATTGCAGATGGATATCTTAAAATAAATCTTAGTATGACAACGTATTACGTTGAAGCGACCAACAAATGGCAACTGCTAATGAAGTGAATAAATTGTTTGGTACTTTTTAGCTCTCAGTTGTGTCGTTGTTTCTCGGCATCAACTAACCTTATCAAATGAATTTGTTAAACCTGATTAATATTTTGATGAGCCCCCCCCCCCCCCCTTCCCCCACCAACCGAGGTGTGCTTACATGTTACTGTTGCTTAGAATATCTTAAAAACCAAAAGTTGAATCTTAACTTTTAGATTGGTTGAGCTGGTCGCGTATGACGGCCTTATGACATTCATCAATTTTTTGGGCGGTGCTACGGAAGCAGATGAAGTGAAACTTCTAATATTTTTGTTAACGCCTTATCATAAAAACCAAATACGTCGGCTTCCTAAAACTTTTAATGGTTTTTCTTATCGAACAAATATTTAATAATTAAATATTTGATGTGGTTGTTCGGTGAAAAGGTGTGTATCACTGCGGCCCGCGCAGTCGTCGAATTTTGCTGGAAATACTCATACTTGAAACAGTTATGTATAGTGTTTGATGATGGGTTGTAGGCGGTGTGGACACAGGAGCCGTGGATTCCACATATGATATATCCAACGCAGACCGCATCGGTTACTCCGAGGTAGATTTGGTTCAGTTTGTCATCGACGGTGTGCAGCTCCTCATTGACATGGAGAAGGCACTGGAAAAGCGTCAACCCATTGAGGATCTCATTCCGAATGAAAAGAAGAAATAATCCATAGCCCTTCTCGACTGCAAGGACCAATGAGAAATGACACCCTTGTTTTCCTGGTGAACGTAGAAATTTCATTTCGTAGAATGCTGTGACACATGTGTATAGTACGCCCTCGTTATTCTCCTGTCCGGTCGTCATGCTAAAGGAGTCAGTATTTTTTTGAGTGTTTCAGAAATGCGAAAATGACTGAAATTTCTGCGAACTTTGCAACAAACCCTAATAAAACAAGCGATTGAAAAGAGCACAGCCTCCAGTCGGAATTGAAAACCCATGATGGCGGTCATTTAACATTGAAATTTTGGTCGGGCTCAAAAATAACGCGCCTGTACTCTGCATGCAAAATATCATATTATGACCTTGAACTAATTTCAAGGTCATAGTGACCGCCATCTTGGATTCCGGTTGAGGGCTGTACTCTCTACGATAGCACGTTTAGAAATGAATGATGCACCTGTTGTATCAGCATCCGCCAAACAGAAACGAAAGAGTTTCACAACATTTTTCATGTGTCTTCACAGTCACCTTCCAACTTCGAACCCCTTTCCTTCCGTTGACCGTTACCTACTTTTTTTTCTTGGCGTAAAATCTATTCTTTGGTATCAGTGTAAATATATTATAATTGGAAATTTTTTTGTTAAGAATTATGGCGCAAAATTCATAAAAAAGAAATTTATTTGACCAAAAATGTAGCAAGAAAGTCTGAAAATATTGTAAGATAACAAACTTCCTCAGCATTACTGGACCGGACTTTGTGAAATTTTTGCTCGTTTTGTAATACGCTGGACACACCTCTCTAAATTGTACTTCTTGTTCTCACTTTTTATGCCCCGACCTTACTGGAAAAAGAGGGGCACAGTGCTTCAGACTTGACTGTGTTCACCCGTGCGCCACGCTGTCCTTTGTGAACATGATTCCGCCGAGGCCTGTGGTGTTGATCAGAGTGTCACAACCTGGAGTAGTCACAAAAGTCACGGCTGTACCTCTGGTTTTATATTCGAGATTCCACCAGAGCCAGTTTTGGTGGAACTCGATGTTGGTGTTGATATGGATAACCTCTCGAACTTATCAGATTTTGGTGGCCTCAAAATTTAATTTTGTACGTTGAACACTGTCGTAATGCTGGGTTTGTGCATCTGGTGGACACCATTCTGTCAGCATTAGAGCATATTTTGAAGAAACTTTATGGGAGTTCGTTGAAATTAAACTTAAATTTCAGGATTCATTCGATTGAGTTTCCAGTTTTTCTGTGTCTAGTGAACACAATTCAGTCTATGCACGCATTGTGCTAAAAAACGGACTAACCTTTGTATTTGAGAAGTCGTTCAAGTTCATTGGATTTTTACCACTGGTATGCATTAAGCGAACACAATTTAGTAAAGCATATATACATTGTTTTATTAAACTTTGACATAGATATTTCTACGAATGTCATTTCGCAATTCTTTTATTTTGATGACACTGAGAGTCACCTGGAATTGATTTGACATTCAACTGATTCAGTGTCGCGAATCTGACAGGTCAGGGCACATTTCTGTTTCATGTAGAACATCAAAGAAAAGCATTTTCACTGCGAAACGTCTTCAATAACCACTCAATGTCCAAACATTCCGCCCTTTATGTCAGTTTGTATGGGAATAAAGTATTATAAGATGTTATTCTGTGTTTTGGTTTTCTTTTCAATTTCATCAAGTGTGGATTGTAGCAGTTGGTCAAAGGAATATTTTTGAACGCTAAGGAAATCGAATTTCATTCTTCTCGGTCTAGATTTGTCACCACAAATAAATGTTGTTGATAACAATAATTATTTTATCCATGAATCTATGAGTTGTTGCTTTATTCAAAGAATCAAGCAACTTTCCAATAAGCTGCCTTGCCTTGTTGCTTTAACATATAACCATTAAAACTATTAGACTTCTGAAGCAAATAAGAAACCAGTTATTTTTAGTAGGTTATTCCGGAATAGACTCTTGATAATTTTAGTGTCACATAAATCAAAAATGCTTTATTTTTCGTTTACCAACGTGTGAAAATAAGTTGACCAATGTGAAGTCTTCTCTTTAGGCGCAAGAAAATTGAAACTGTTCGAAAATTGAATTAATTTTAATTTGAATTAAATATTTTTATATAGTTATATTTATAAGGTAAGAAAATGAATTGTTTATACAGCTTACAACCTAAACTGATAAAATAATGAAAACAAAGTTTCGTTTTGTGTGACATTCTATTTATCGTTAGTATGTTCAGGAATAGCCTATCAAAAAATATCTGGTTTCTTACATGCTTCAGACTTCTTGTGCTCAATAATACTCTGATATTAATTAATTATTAAAAATTGGCCAAATGGGGGTCATTTAAAATTTGTTGGTTGCCAAGTTTCAAAATGCTGCTCCCACAATATTGATTGGACTGTTTTACAAATTTTGTATAATGTTCACTAGGAACGCCTCTCTTGAAAAATGACTTTTTGGACCAGCTGACTTTGTCGGGATTGTCTTACCAGTAGAAGGGTAGTGCCTGGTCTGTACTTTCGTGTGTACGTATGTAAACTTTTACTTAAAACGCTTCTTCTCCCTCAATTTTGATCGGATTCCTTTCAAATTTTGTACGAATATTCTCTATGTATCCCGCTATTGAAAAATTACTTTTTTGGTAATCCGCCAAAAATTGGCCAAATGGGGAAAGTTTAAAATTTTTCGATTACCAGTTTTCAAAATGCTTCTTCTCCCACAATTTTGACCTGATTATCTTCAAATTTTGCACAAATGTTTACCAGGAAGGCCTCTCGTGTAAAATAAATTTTTTTGGCGACCCACCAATAATTGACCAAATGAGGGGAATTATTTTTTAGGTAGCCAATTTTCAAAATGCTTCTTCTCCCACACTTTGGACAGGACTTTTTTTTTCAATTTTGTATGATTGTTCTCCAGACGGTTCTCTCTTGAAAGATTACTTTTTTTTTGGGTGATTCACCAAAAACTGGCCAAATAAGGTGGGGGGGGGGGGGTATTGATACCTTTTTGGTAGCTAAATTTCAGAATGCTACTCTCACAATTTTGATCAAATTGTCTTCAAATTTTCTATAAAAGTTTACTAGAAAGGCTTCTCGTGCAAAATTCCAAATAAATGTCCACCAGGCTTTCTTCTCTGGAAAAGCTACTGTTTTGGCGATCCAAAGGGAAATTGGCTAAATGAGGGGCATTTTAAATTTCTTTTGGGAGCCAGTTTTCAAAATGCTTCTACTCCCACAATCTGGGTCGCATTCCTTTCAAATTTTGTATGAACGTTTACTGGTTATGCCTCACTTGACATTGCTTTGGCGATCCAGCAAAAATTTGCCAAATGGGTCGCATTTTTTAAATTTTTTGGCAGCCAAATTTTCAAGGATTTTTTTGTCCCATAATTTGGATCAGATTGTCTTTAAATTTTGCATAGATGTTTACTAATAAGGCCTCTCGTCAAAAAATTTACTTTTTTGGTGATGCACCAAAAATTGACCAAATGAGGCGCATTTTTAATTTTTTGGTACGATTGTTTTCGAGACAGTTCGCTCTGTAAAGATTAAGTTTTTTGGCGATCCGCCAAAGATTGTCCAAATTGGGGAGGACGGGGGAGTGTATTTATAACTTTTTCGTAGCCAATTTTCAAAATGCTTCTCCCACAATTTTGATCGGATTGTCTTCAAATTTTGCATATATGTTTACTAGAAAGGCTTCTCGTGAAAAATTCCAATTTTGCAGAAATGTTCACCAGGCTTTCTTCTCTTTAAAAGCTACTTTTTGGTGATCCAAAGGAAAACTGGCTAAATTGGAGGGGAAGGGGGTATTCGTTTCGAAATTTGTACGAATGTTGGCCTCTTGAAATTTTTTGGCGATCCACCAAAACTCGGCCAAATAGGGGGCATTTTCAAATTTTTTGGTAGACAATTTGTTCATGTTTTCCACCTACAATTTGGATCGGATTGTCTGCAGTGGGAAGTCCTCTCCTGAAAACTTACTTCTTTTGGCGATGCGCCAAAAATTGGTCGAATGGGGTGGGTGGCGGCATTTACAACTTTTTAGTAGCCAATTTTTCAAAAAAAATTTTCCCCAAAATGTGGATCGGATTGTTTTCAAATTTTGCATAAATGTTCATTAGGCGGTCTGCTTTTGAAAAGTTACTTTTCTGGTGATACGCCAGAAATTATCTAAGTTGGGGGGGGGGGGGGGCATTTAAAAAAAATGAGTAGCCAATTTTCAAAATTCTTCTCCCACAATTTTGACCAGATTCCTTTAAAATTTTGTACGATTTTCAACAACCGGGTTTTACAATATGACTACCACTTTTTGGCGACCATACAAACCTATTGATACGTGATTCACTAGATCTCGGCTGGGCATAGTGTCCCTTGACATTCTTGTTATATCTCTTACGTGATATGGGAAGCTGAAAAAAAAACAACAAAAAAAAACAAAAACAAAAATCGACAAAATGGCGGCTAAGACATGGGAAAAGTTAGAAGGGGTTACCACGTTTGAGCATAACAAAAAGTGCTCTAAATTTTTCGGGAAAAAGAGCATAAAAATTTTCATTACATTATAAATTATCATTAATGAAAAATAATAAAGCTTCATTGACATGTGGGTAAACCGTGTTTTTACAGCCCCCAGCATCTGGGAGGCAATCGAGCTACGCCAACGCGCCGCTCCTTCAATCGGACGGTTTGGTAAACTTTTGACACGTAAAAATTTTATTTGCATGTTTTTCGGCCGGTGAACATCGGAACTCATTGGGATTTAGTGGGATTGTCGCTTACAAGGTTCGGATGATTGGTCGCGTGTGGAAGACGCGACCAATCGTCACTACGTAAAACATTTATCTGTTGTTAAGCACAATAAAAACGTGAGAAACAAAGGCAAATGTTGGGAAATTAACTGTATCACACCACAAAATGAAAACTCTAGGCTTCGCAAAAAGTGTTTCAAAATGGGATGCATGAGACGAGGACATCGTCCAAGCAAAGACTGGATATTTTTCTTAACAAAGTGACCCAATTAATGCCATCATAAGTCAGCACGCCCCTCCTCACTCGGTGGATATTATGCCTGTATGGGATTCTCCGCTGTACTTCATCAGATTCAGATCTCGAAAACTCGATTCAGATCAACTTGAAACCTGGTGTCGTTAATCCTTGGATAAATTGACAACACGATTATCAATCGAGGGTTGTTTCTGATATTGCCAGTAATTGACCTTTTTGTGCATTACTCACCGACGGCTATTACGCAACGTATCACTCAGTCAGAGGTCAATGTCAGTTGTGCTGCATTATGAGGTCTTTATCTGCTATAACAGGCTGTAATGTGGAAAAATTAAACACCGGCCGAGAAATATTGCTCACATTTTTACGTAATGACGTCATGCGCCTCTCTTAATTTCGCCACACTCGCCAAAATTGATAGAGCCGTCCGACTGACTCAGGGCATATACATATGTATACAAAGTTAGAGGTCGCTACTACTTTTCGTTATCGTTCTACAAATGTGATAGAATCTTCCGGACTTACAATGCAACAATCCCACCAAGTTTGAACTTTCTCTAATGTTCAGTGGCTGAGACATCTGGCATACGAAATTTTCGCGTAATTACACCTTAATTTCGCCATACGAGTCAAAAGTTGACACAGCCGTCCGATTAACCCAAGGCACCACCCATACAAAGCTTGTCGATACTTATTTCTGTTATCGAGATATTTTGTACACGAGATCATGTTCAAAATATATATATATTTTATGTTATGACGTCATATGCCGTACTTGTCCCTGTCACTTACAACAAAATTTAGCAGAAAATTTCGGTCCCACCAAGCAACAATCCGCCCCACCCCCACCCCCGATGTTCAGCGGTTGAGAAATTATAAACAAGAATTAACGCAACGACGTCAAGGCCTTCTTTAACAATTTAACTAGAGTCTAAAGTTGATAGAACCGTCTGACTCACCCAAGGAATAAACAGACGCAGTTTGAAGTCGATCTGACATTTCATTTTCGAAATACCTTGTACATTTTATTCACAACAGACCGACACATGTGCACACAAAACTTGTATATGTCCCCCCCCCCCCCCCCCCCCCGGGCCTCAAAATACGAAATATGACTCAGAGAATATGTAAAACAATTTATTTTGAATAAATTTCAAAGCACAGGTCAGATTATTTTTAATTGCTTTGGCCCTGCGAAAACCAGAGTGTGAAGAGTGCATGATAATAAAACTACACACAAGTGGTTTAGACATTTTATTTGCTTTCAAAAAAAAATAAGAAATTGAAAAACACGTTTTAAACTTTTATTCATAAAACCAGGAAGAAAAGTCTTCATTCTTTACGAAAATTGTCAGAAAAGGGAACCTTTCGGAAGGGAACAGTATCTTCCAGAAAAAAATGAAATCTCTTGAACGAACACTTTTTAGTCTTACATTTTAACATTAAAAAAAAAAACTTCTTTTCCTGGCTTAAGAAAAGTTAAGTAAATCCCTTAATATATAGACTTGGCAAAATGTTACTTCACACAAAATTGAGCTTTAATATAACTCTTCTGAAAAAGTGCAAATAACTTCGAAGATAAAATTTTGTGCATGATTATTTGCTTGTCAACTTTGCAAAATTAAATTGATATTATCGTAACTATATGCTATGCAATTTTAGTTCAGGTAAAAATTTACAATTTAGCTAAAGTTTAACAATAAAACAACACATTAAAAGAAGTGCATCAAACTCAACTCAAGAATAACAATAGTATTAAGTTATGACAACAATGGTGACAATAATGATAAACACAAATGTGTGTATTTAACATTTTGTCTGAAGCAGACTAAGAAACTACTACCCATTTCTTCTCCTTTTGTTACTTGCCATTTTTAACCCATCCGGGCAATCTCTTCAAGTTATAAGTTTGTATGTAAAAAACCGGAAGTTTTTTTTTGTAGCTGTTGGCCTGTTTGTTACAAAACGAAAATAAAAGATTTGCCTTTTTAACTTTAAGGCTGACACACTGAAACACCGAAAACTGTAACTCGTTTATATTTTCACTGCGACTTTTCCTTGTTTGACAATTTCGGAAACGTATCCACCGGGTTCAGTTAATTTATTTTGCGTTTTGGGTAAATTTTCAACATCAAAATAAATCAACAAATAAATAAATTAATTTTAACAAGTGGGTCAGTGAAACTGACTATGTCCCCCGCCGCACAATCCCAGTATTTGATTTTGTTAGGTTGGACTACAACCCTTCGTATCATATTCGTGAATTTTAAAATTCCAGCCGGGCTAATGTCCTTGGGCCAACATGGCTCATTTACAATACCAATTCTTGTTACCACCCATACTACCTATATGTGTAACATTTCGCCAATTGTTTAAAAAAATGTAGGCTTGAGTGTGTTAGCAAACTCATTCCAGTATGTAAGGGTTGTGAAAATTTCTGAAGTTCAGCTGGGCCAATGTCCTTGGGCCAACAGGGCTCATTTACAATACCGACCTTTGATGGTTCCAATACTTACTATATCTAAAAGATTGCAACAATCGATCCAGAATTGTTGGCTTGAGTGTGTTAACAAACTCATTCAACTGAGTAAGGATTGGGAAAATTTCTGAAGTTCAGGTGGGCCAATGTCCTTGGACCGACATGGCTCATTTACAACACTGACCTTTGTTGGTTCCAATACTTCCTATATCTAAAAGATTTCAACAATCGATCCAGAATTGTAGGCTTGAGTGTGTTAACAAACTCATTCAACTGAGTAAGGATTGGGAAAATTTGTGAAGTTCAGCTGGGTCAATGTCCTTGGGCCGACATGGCTCATTTACAACACCAAACCTTGTTGATTCAAATACTACTCATAGTTACGACATCTGGTCAATCGATGCAGAAATGTAGGCTTGAGTGTGTTAACAAACTCATTCCAGTATGTAAAGGTTGTGAAAATTTCTGAAGTTCAGCTGGGCCAATGTCCTTGGGCCGTCAGGGCTCATTTACAACACCGACCTTTGTTGGTTCCAATACTTACTGTATCTAAAATATTTCGACAATCGATCCAGAATTGTAGGCTTGAGTGTGTTAACAAACTAACTGACTAAGGATTGGGAAAATTTGTGAAGTTCAGCTGGGTCAATGTCCTTGGGCCGATAGGGCTCATATACAATACCAATCCTTGTTCGTTCCAGTACTAACCATAGATACAATATCTTAACAATCGGTGGAAAAATGTAGGCTTGAGTGTGTTAACAAACTCATTCGACTGAGTAAGGATTGGGAAAATTTGTGAAGTTCAGCTGGGCCAATGTCCTTGGACCGACATGGCTCATTTACAATACCGATCCTTGTTCGTTCCAGTACTACCAATCTATACAATATCTTAACAATCGGTGGAAAAATGTAGGCTTGAGTGTGTTAACAAAAAAGGTGTCGACAGACGGACGGAAGGACGGACAGACGGACGGACAAACCCGAAAACTATAGTCCCCCGGCGGGGGACTGAAAAAGCGGAGTTTAGAAATGTTTACCCTAAAAAAGCATTGCCAACCAAATTTGAAAGAATACCAGCAGTAATTAAAGCGAAAAGTTTCGAAAAATATTGCAACATGTGCACACAGACGCTACATCGACGGAAGACGGTCTCGAGTCTGCATTTATTCCATGAAAACTCCTACAAAAATTTATGTAATGGGTTCGTCAAAAAATTTATGAGGAGTACGATTTTATCTTCTAATTCTTATTTTCTTCTTTTTCTTTACTACTTTTGTTCTGTTCTCTCCTTCTCCTTATTGTTACAATCTTCAGAAGCCCGGCACGCGATTGCAAGGAAAGGTTTTACTGACCTCACCTCGAGGCGCTCAGCACACCCAGAAATTCTATTCTAATCTTACGCTATATCAACGAAGTGCACATATATAGTACAACTGGGGACTTTCCCCCAAAAAATAACGGCAGTTGTAGCAACACACAAGCTACACAAACAGACGCTGTTCTTCACTAGATTTGTTCTACAGGCACTGCCCCCCCCCCCCCTCCGCAGGCCTTTTTTCTTAACCGCACTCAAAAAGCAGTCACTCTGGACAGTTCCCCATTTAACACACTTTGCTGTTGAGACGATAGCTGAAGCCACAGAATGTGCGCAATATATCGGTAAAAGTCCCAACAAAACAAAATCCCAACCGAAGAAAAGCCAAACGTTTGAAGACGGACAAAACTTCAAACGTTTGAAGACGAACAAAACTCCCAAACGTTTCAAGTTGATACATTTCGTAATTGGGTAACCAACATAAATATGCTGAATTTACCAAAACCATCCATACATTTTTTAACCTTCCGAGTGTGCTAGGGACCCATGTTTTTTTTTTTTTTTACGAACGGCTTTTACGACCTTTTCTCTGATATCTGAAATGTTATGCAACAACACACGACTCCTCGAACAATATAATTATATGAAATTAAAATCGCTGCATTCCTACGGCCGCATTCAAGTAGATTTTGTTCAATTTTGTTCGAATGCTTTCTGCCTTTACCCATTAGGAATTCAGGTCAGCACGTTGGGATTTTGTGCTAGATTTCCGTATACTGTTTCTCGTGCTGCCGCCCTCCCTCACTTTATGGGACCAGGCTTGATATTTTCACGAGCCTTCTTAAACGATTCCACCAAGCAGTGTGCTACGAACAGGGAAAATCGGGAAATGAAAACAAAATGGAAGCAAACTCCCGGGTGCCAGAACGAACTCGTTACCCTGGAGAACACGCATGCGGGAATTATCTCACTCGGGCCTCGAAATTCTCTATCCATTTATCGTGGTTTTTCAACGCTCTTAAAGTTATAATCGTCCGAAACCGTGGTAACTGTAAAACTGTAATACAAGTATTACGTCATTATGTAGTTTATAATACACTGTATTCATTTTAATAATCAGATTCCTGATTTATTTACATTAGAAATTCCTCAGTAAAATGGACAATAGAACGGTAACCTGCTCCCTGAAAAGGATTACTACTTCAAATTTGCTGTCTTCTGGGATAAAATCCCTTTTTCACTTTTTTTTTCAAACTTTGGCAACTTTTTTAATTCGCATTTGCACGAACTGCATGGGTGCATTCATAAAGCCGTGTAAATCCCTTTATACACAACAACATATGGCAGAAAACAAGGTATTGCTATTTATGTATTATTTCACAATCACAGAGTATAACCTAAATCATCCAATAAGGCGCAATGTTTATCCCTCTGCCGTAGAATTATTCCACGGCATTGTGTTGCCGGCAGTTGCTTACTTGTGCACGTTATACAAAGTAAAAGAACCCCGTCGTTAAGCTTTTCAAATGGTTGATGCCAAAGGTGCCACAGCGTGAGCGTGTTTTAGTCACAGGTCTTATTTCTTTCCTGCGCGTGACTGCGGCAACAATGACCGCTGCACCGGTCAGCGGCGCCTGCCACACACGTGACGTCATCGACAGCAGACGGCATAGCAACACCGGCACAACACAATGGCGGGGAATACAACAGCCACAAGACAGCCCGTCCGCTAGAGGACATACAAACACGCGGAATACAACGGTAATAAGACAGCCCGCCCGCTAGAGGACACACAAACACGTGGAATACAACGGTTATAAGACAGCCTGTCCGCTAGAGGACACACAAACACGCGGAATACAACGGCAACATGACAGCCCGTCCGCTAGAGGACACACAAATACGTGAAATACAACGGTAATAAGACAGCCCGTCCGCTAGAGGACACACAAACACGTGGAATACAACGGCTATAGGACAGCCCGTCCGCTAGAGGACACAAAAACACGTGGAATACAACAGCCAAAAGACAGCCCGTCCGCTAGAGGATACACAAATACGTGAAATACAACGGTAATAAGACAGCCCGTCCGCTAGAGGACATACAAACACGTGGAATACAACGGCAATATGACAGCCTGGTCACTAGAGGACATACAAAGGCCGACTGAAACTCTTCACGCCAGCTCGGCCCTCATTACAACACTTACATAGTCGACGTTCGAACAGTCAAATGCTGTTACAGTACAATTAGCCTACTGTCAAGCACAATACTGGTATATGTAAACACATAAAAAATGACTTTACCCTCAGATTTTACTCTCGTTATAACACAAGTATTGCTTAAATTACAAAGTCTAATGCTTTTAATATTCCATACCATCAAAGCAAAAGTAAAAGTAACCACGTAGACTAGTAAGAAGATAGGTATTACAGCCAGACGACGTTGTATTGATGTGTTTGGGGGTGCCTGGGCACGGCTGGCGGGCACCTGGATCTCAGTCCAGCAATTCCCACTGTAGTACGGCCGTGTCCTTCCCGCCCGTGGACAGCAGGCGCGTGTCGTCAAAGATAAACTTGACATTGGTGACGTGACTGCTGTGCCCGCCGTACGTGTGACCTTCACTCTGCAACAGGACCAACTAAACGTCACGATCGCTCCCAGCGTTTTAATAGCTACCGTAACAAAGTTATTTTTTGTTTTAACGCTTTGTATGAAAACCGAAAAGCTTGCTTGGAGTTCTTAAAATCGCTTCGTCCTTTTTACTCAGTAGAACTGGCTCTCAGAATGACGCAGCCGCGTTCAACACCGAAATTCTCACGTCTGTTGGTACTATGGCTAACGAACTGCACATGATACTACCCAGCCATGTCGGTAGTTTCAGACATTAATTTTATGTTGAGGATTCAGTTGTGAATTGAGACCACAAACAGGTACGCACACTATACAGTAAAACAAGCCATCCTAGAGGGCACAGCTCCCAACCGGACATGCACAAATAGCTGCCATGCTCAAATTCACGTGGATATACAAGCACTCAGTGAAATATCAAATCGGTCAGCCTGATAATTTTAGAGATATGGCGTCGACAAAATACCGCGTTTTCGCTAAGTTCCATCCAGGAGTGTCATATTTATGACAATTTCCCATTCGTCAAATTTTCATCAATTTCAAAATTAATGCGCCGTTGCACATCTTCACGATATATATGTTCTCTCAAATCTCAAATCAAGTCAGTCCGCCTAATAGTGTGAGAGATATGGCGTCGACAAAACAATGCATGAAAAAGTGATAGACAGGCAAACGGACGGACAGACGGACAACACTCAAACCAATAGCTCCCCTCCGTGGGCCAAAGCCCCCGCTTTGGGGCTAAAAAAATATCAAAGTACATACTGGCCATTGCCTTACCTTTGGTTGGCAGCAAGGATATTTATAGAGATTCACTTTCCCAAAGTCGTCCGCTGACGAAATCACTCTCTGATTGGCAGACCTACTGCAGGCGTTCACATCCGTACCATCGGCCCCTTCCGGCCAAATACCTACAACATCCGGCCTTTTTCACTCCTTGAGTGCTCTTCCCACTGCACACCTTTCTTTTCTTTTTTTTTAGACGAAAGTTTAAGCTACAGCTGTGTATAGCAGGCTCTCCAGCACTCCTTCGTAAAAAACGGATATTTTAATAGGCCTTGAATTTAAAAAATCAGGTTTTAATAGGCTTTTTTGCCATTCACATAAGCCAACACAAATAAAGCTCAAAGGAACCTGCCCAAAACACTGCAGAAAAGTGTACTAGCATAATACATTAACTGCAAAATGACAGTCACAAGAAAAACTTCATAATTTTAAATTTTAAAGGAATTGAGAATAAATTTTACTGTGGAAATCGACAAAAGTTTCATATATTCAGTGTACGATAAATAAAGAATGAGTCAAATTAGGAAATAAATACATAAATATAATTATTTCGCACACGAAAAATGGGTCCATTAAAAGAAAAGGTTTATAGTAATTAACGGCATGTAAGGTGTCCCGAATATGAGGCGCAGACAGCCGAAAACGGCATTTTAGGGCCCAGAGGCAAACAAAGCACACCTTATTTTTTTGGGTCTAAATGCCTTCCTTTTTATTTTTCACCTTGGGGACTAGGTCTTCACCAAATGTAGTATACCTAGCTGAATATATATATCAAAGATTTTTTTGTGTTTTTATCGCTTTCACCATCAAGAATGCTAAGGGAAACCATGATACAAAACGGCAAAAATACCCTTGTCTGAAAAAAGGCATATAAGGCACAGAAAGTTGTCCGAACGAAAAAGCGGCGTACAAGCCGCGTCTTATATGTCATTAATTACGGTAATATGTTTATTGGGTTCCGCTGGAAAGCCTGATATAGATTCCGACAAATATACTGCACAGTTCTATAGGAGTTGTATAGACGTCAGACACAATCCAATAACAACACAAAATTATGATTTCATTTCCTGGTGACAACATCTATACTGTCTTCGTGACGACAGAGGTTGAGAAAGCCATATCCAAACATCGTTACCAATATGAATTACTGCAAATGTCTGTTTTATAACGAAATATTCTTTATTTTTAAGCTCTTAGAAAATTTACAGTAGGAATTTACGCCAAATATAAGCAACGACTTAATTTTGCTTCAAGCTCGTTCTTTATTCCTTTCTGCGAGGTGTCAACAAAAGACTGATCATTACGCTGCTGAGTTGACAGTTCTAGACCACTAGCATACCACAAACGTTGAAGCCCAGAGTACAGCTTTGGGTTGCCCACTCAACGTCTCGCATTGCAGAGGATGACGTCACTTGTTTACATGTTGCCGAATTCCCTATATCAAAAAGGAAGGCGAGACGCTTTTATTATCGTTTGAACTTGAAGCAAACCATGTTGTTGTTCCAATTTACTTTATAACTTCGACAAAATCATCACCTTTTTGTTACACTTTTAATCTTTTCAGCACGGTGTGCATCTGTTAAAACTAGAGCGACCAGTGTACACAAACATCAGTGAATACATCATACACTTTCAACTGAGATCTACTTAATTTTTTTTGCAAACAATAACACGTCTCCCCGACTAAACCCACAGTTCTGCAATTCCCATTACCCATTTCTCCTTTCACCGAAATAAAAGAATAATTTTTCTATCTACAAATATAATCACAATTCATAATGAGAAATTCAAAGAAAACACCACCTAATTCACAGAAATGACCGTAAAAGCACACAAAAAACGAGCAATGCACAACTTTATGAGTACTTCACAAACAAAACTGCACACTAGTCAACTGATAAGGTGTTTAAGTGAAAAAATGGGTACACGGTACTTTACAGCAATTCCAGGAATGTTGTTCTCGTCACCGTTTACTAACACACGCGAATATGCAGCAGTTAAGTTCACATAACGCGATACAACTGAAACTGACCCCGCGCCAAGGAATTCATCACGCGACACTATTCAGCGAAACGCGTACAAAAAGACACATGATAGAAAACGCTGAGGCACGCAGCATGTATTGATAGCTTGGATTGCGCTGTCACTGCTTAGAACTGCTGCAATGCTTCAATAATGGAGGCAAGATCGATAATCTTGTGAAACACGCTGTAACCCCCAACAACGAAAGTTTATCACGATACTTAGTTGACAAAAGAGAGGGGGGCGGCAATGTTTTAACGTCATGATGTGATTCGCTGCCCATTCATTTCCCGTACGCGTTTCAAGATATGATAAACTGTTCGACGTATCCATGGAGTAACTATGCCAAGTTTGAAGTAAATACCACTTCCCTTATCGAGATATTTTGCGAACGATATCTTGTTTAGAACCGATAACTGCTTTCGGACCTACAAACAATAATCATTGAAACAACCACCAAGTTGAACGCTCTCCGATTTTCAGCGACTGAGAAATTGGGCACGCAAGATTTTTAGATAATGACATAATACGCCTTCCTCAATAACGTGACACCCGTCAAACACTGATATAGCCATCTGACCTACCCAAGGAATACACAGACCAAGTTTGAAGTCGATAAAACTTTTCGTTTGCGAGGAATCTTGCACACAACATTTCGTTCGCAACAGACAGACAAACACGTGCGCACACACAGAACGTACACACCTGATATGTCTCCCCTCGGTAGGAAACAAAACTGTCTTTCTTCACGTAAACAGGTTTCATTTATAAGCCTGTCGATTCCCGCAGACACATAGAGTGCCGAAAGCCAAACATTCCCAAACTAAACCAAATTTTGATTAAATTAAATATCGGTTAATTCGACTAATTTTTCTCGCTCCTTTTTCAGGTTTTCAGAAGTGGCCAACACTTACAGTAGAGGTGCTCGTAGTCTCCAGAATTACTCTGCAGATACTGCCCATCCGCTGACCAGTCCAGGTGAGTCACAAAGCTCGAATGACCCTAAGTGCAAAAGAAAGCATATACACGGCAAGTGAAAATAAAAATCAAGATCAACATATCCAGCGTCGGTGCTGATTTCCATTAAATTCATAATTATTTGTCGACATCAATATTTTCTTTATTTCTGAAGGCTTCACAAACATCTTACCCACACACTATCGTTTCATGGGCACAGACGACATGGCCATTCAGACGCCGACAATAAACACCCGACCCGTAAATAAAATGGTAACAAACTTTGTATATCGTCTACGTACCGAACATCTGCCCACTTTGCTGTACTTCTGACCGTCTTCACTAACCGTGTACACATAAATATAGTTGTCTCTGGATCCAACCGCGAGCATCCCGCCATCTTAAAAACAAAGCACAAATTGTAAACCTCACTGCTCTGTCTGAAGGAAGGCTGGGTTAGAAATATGAGGTTCATCTAAGGCTCACTGCCCCATAAAGACAGCGTGGTGACAGCAAGCTGTATTGTAAAGCGACTGATTATAACAAAATATGCTGTTGAGCAAATCTTAATTAATCTGAAAGAGTAAAACAGAGAAACAGTTACGCCGTCACTCCTGGTTTCTCAGCCACAAAACCATCTGTGCTTTGAAGTTTCTCTGTTTTAATAAATGTAGCATTGACAATATGACCTTGCTGATTCATGGTAAGTCATATGAGGCGTAAACAAAGAGAAACCGGCGTCACAAGAAACGGCAATTTTACCGAGTTACGACACTCATCGAGCAGAGTGTCGTAACACGTGGTCTTTTGCTTTGAGACAAGGGGAGATATTGGGACTACTTTTTCTTCCGGGTCACGGATTTTTTTTTTGTCCTGTGACGGAGGAACGGAGAGATCTACTGGTGACTCTTTTGCTCTCGGACAAGGGGAGATATTCGGGCTATTTTTTTTCTGGGACAGGGGAGATATTCATATGATGTGTTGCTTTGCGACAGGGTGAGTATTCGGCCGATTTTTTCTGTTCTGGAGGAAGGCAGTGGGGATATACGGGCAACTTTTTTGCTCTCGGGAAGGGGGAGATATTCGGCGACTTTTGTTTTGAGACAGGGGGATATATTTGGTCGACTTCCTCTTCCGGAGTGGGGGGATATTCGGGCAACGTCTGGTCTAGGTCAAGGGGGATATTCGGATGACATTTTGTTCTCGACCAGTTGTGGACTATTCTGGTATCTTCTTGGTCTGGGGATGAGGACATATTTTGCTCTGGGACAGGGGGGGGGGGGGGGGGCAAAGGGGGGACAAAGCAAGTGTTTACTCTTGGATAGGAGCACCTTTCCCGGCGACCTTTTGCAATGGGACTGGGAGATATTTGGCGACTCTTTGTCCTTGAGCAAGGCGACTGTTTCTTCTGGGATAGGGGGAGATATTCGGTCGATTTCTTGTTGTTGGACTGGGGAAAAAATTGGACAACTTTTTTTCAGGACAGGGGGAGATATTGGTTGAATTTCTGCTGCAGGGCAGGGGGAGATATTCCAACCACTTTTGTTTCTCGGATGGGGAAATATTTTGGCCACTTTTGTTTTACGACAGTGGAGATATTAAGTCGTTTTTGTTCTGAGTCGGGTGAGATACTCAGGCGAGTTTTTTTTCTAGGACATTGGGAGAAATCGGGTGAGTTTTTACTCTGAGACAAGGTGAGATGTTCGGGTTCCGTTTGATCTAGTATGGGGTGGGGGGGAGGGTATTCGGACTACTTTTTGTTCTGGGACGGGGGAGATGGTCTGGTGACTTTTGTTCTGACATGGGAAGAAATATTCGCTGATTTTACTCTTGCACGGAGATAGATATCTAGCCGACCTCGGGAGATAATTGGAGAAGTTTTGTTCACGGACACGCGGGCATGTCCTAGGACAGGAGAGAGATAATGGGGCGACGTTTTGTTTGGGAAATGGGCAGATGATGGGGTGACATTGATACTGAGCAGTAACTTGAAATATCCACAATTCCGGGGCCATCTCCTCATCCCAGCAGCCAAGCACCGTTTTTCTTTGCAGCATTACCACCGTGTACGGGATATTTTTTACGTGATTTCTTGTCTCTATGTTTCTACCAGAATCACCATTTTACCAGCGGGGATCAGACGTCACAGAGAACAGGGATTCGTAAAGTCTAGGATGAGATTTGAAACGGCACCCTCTTTCTCTTCACTCAGTGAGTGAGGTACAAGCGCACGGGCGGGATAGTGATGTTACTGGCCCGGCAGCGCGCCGTGTCCCTCACCTGGCGAGTACTGCACGCACTCTATGGCCTCGTTGCCGTCGCTGTTGGAGGCAAGTATATCCCGCGTCTCGATGTCGACCACGTACCAGCGGGCGTTGACAGAGCCCACCGCCACCACGTGACCGCCCGGGTGAAAGCAGGCGCAGTGAGCGCCGTCCTGACCACATCAAAGCACAAGGTCACCCGAATGCAAAATTACTTTCCTCTTTAATTTGATTAATATTAAGCTGAAAGTCTGTTTTCGTGTCATATTTAGAATAACAGTATTGCTGCTTAAAGTTAACACCGAGATCAAATAATCATTTAAACCAAATGAAAGTAAAACAGCCAAACGTCTTCCCAAGGAAAACTTCAGTCAAAGGACGATGAGGTATGGCCCTCAGTTAATGGACGTTGAGGTTTGGCCCTCAGTTAATGGACGATGAGGTATGGCCCTCAGGAAGTAATTTCCAAAACCGCCTGTTATAGATGTGCACTCACTGGCAGTTCCATACACCAAATGGCGGAGTGGGACAGGGTGTCCCACAGGTACAGATTTTTGTCATAGCCACACGTGACAAACTGGTGCTGATTGGGATGTGTGGACAGGCCCCAGAGCTCGTCCATGTGCCCCTAGCAGGAATAAACAACATACCTTGATATTTCTAATAACAGGTATATTACACATATGTACACAGCTATGCGTGAAATTCAAGTAACATGCCATTATGTCTGCTGTGGTATGTGGGTGCTTGTACCCTATTAGGACTAACACCTGTACCGGAAGCTATGTCACACGGTTCAATTTGAATTGCCTGTTCAGCACTTAAAATATTTGCGATTTCGTTTCAGTAACCTTTTTAAAACATTCAAACTTCATTCTCTCAATGTGGCATATTTTGATAGAATTCCACATACAACTAAATAAAATATAACAAAATACAGTGAAATCTTGTTAAACCGACATCGCCGGGACTGAGCAAAAAGTGTCGGTTAAACGATATGTCGGTTAAAAGGTACCGGGGGTCAATGGGGTAAATACTTCGGGACCGTGAAACATGTCGGTTAAAACGATATGTCGGTTAAAGCGATGTCGGTTTAAATGGATTCGACTGTATTTCATTTCTATTGCAAGCAGTAACATTTTCGAGGCAGACATAGCTTATTATTACAACGGGATCCAGTGTCTGTCGTTGGTTGCCATCTGGTTTGCATGTATAAGCGACGCCTTTACCTGCACCACGGCGCTGAATTTGAGGTCTAGCGTTCCCTGCAGGATGCAGTTTCTGGTTGTGCCGGCGATCACGATGTTGCCCTTGCCCTGCGTCAGCATGCGGATAGCGCCGTACTGCTCTGGCAGCTAGTGCACAAACACACTCGTATTCCAAAAAGCAGCAAAAAACGGTCTGCGGAATGAACCGATTTTTATTTTGATTTTTTTTGTTGGTATTGAGTGCTTTGTTTCAAATTCTTATCAACCACAAGTCAACCTTTGTGACAAACTTAGCATCAAGACATACTTTTTATAAATTTTAAAATTTCATTGGCCATATTATTAACATTGACTGAAGAGTAAGCCACTGCAAAGCACCGTGCACACAAAGGTATCCGGTTGGCAAGTAGAGTGACAGAAGGTCCACGACACAAGGCCGAGTGACACAAGATCGACCGACAGGGACGTCGACGACACGAGGATGAGCGACAGAAGGCCGACGACACAAGGATGAGCGACAGAAGGCCGCCGACACAAGAATGAGCGACAGAAGGCCGACGACACAAGGATGAGCGACAGAAGGCCGACGACACAAGGAATAGCGACAGAAGGCCGACGACAAAAGGATGAGCGACAGAAGACCGACGACACAAGGATGAGCGACAGAAAGCCGCCGACACAAGAATGAGCGACAGAAGGCCGCCGACACAAGAATGAGCGACAGAAGGCCGACGACACAAGGATGAGCGACAGTAGGCCGACGACACAAAGATGAGCGACAGAAGGCCGACGACACAAAGATGAGCGACAGAAGGCCGACGACACAAGGATGAACGACAGCAGAAGGCCGCCGACACACCTCGTGCTCATTGCCGGTCTTTGTGTAGTCCGGGTTCCACTCCACAATCCTTCGGTCCCGCCCTCCAGTGATGATGCTTCCGTCTTTCATGACGCAGATAGAGAATATGCCGCCATCGTGCGCCTCAGTCGCAGCTACTGCTATCTTGTTCGTGCCTACAACGACAGTTAGTTTATTGTGTCATGCGGAGTTGTGAACACGTTTGGGTCGTTATGACAGAAACTTTCATTTAAATTTAAAACCTCGGATCACTTTTTTTTCAGTCCGGAAGCCTACAGTTTGATTAAGTTTTCCTGGTAGTTTGTGTGAAGGCAACTGATGTGATGAGCTCACCTCTTGGCCACATGAACAAGTTTCCATTCGAATCTCCCGTCAATAAGTCGCCATTCTCAACGAATGTCAAGCAGGTAACGAACTTGGGTTTTGCATGTTTCTGAAAATTGTAGAAATAACAATTCCAAGCCAAGTAAAACAACTCTGCACGTGCAAAACCACGGGTGTACATATTAAAACGTTATTACTTCGCTCAAACATAAACACGGTTTTCAAGCAGCGTGCGGCGGAAGCTCATGATCTGTTCGTTTCGTTTTTTATGAATGTTTCCACTCAAAACCGCTTCTTTGAAGACGTCAGGTTTTCTGTTTTTGTCTGTTTCGACTGAATTTCCTCTCCTATAATTTTTCATTTATATAAGCAACCAAGAAAAAAGCTTTCGCTTTTCGGCCAATCTGTGGCAAAATGTTAGTCGTCTTTCTCTGAAGAAACACGGCTACTAAATCATAACATGTGTTTGGTAAACTCCTTATTTTTTACAAACAAAACGTTCCTTGCACAGTCGTGAATAAAAACCCAAGTGGCCCACAACTAGTGCATAACGTTTTGGTTGTACGAAATCGGCTCGGGACGGAGACTCTGGATTGACATTCCCACTCTTTGCCTCAGCTAAGCGAATGCAGCTTTTAACATACATTTCGGAATTCAAAATGAAAATTTAGTCTTCGGGTATTCCGTTTATAAGGCTTGATACGTGTCCTCTTTTTTCGCACAGACATTGCTGGGGCTTGGCGCAGTAGTACGATGCTCTACTCACCTCAAACAAGCCTTGCTTCCTGGTGAGCGTTCCGCCCTCGATGCACCAGAAAGACAGCTGACTTTTCCCGCACGTCACGAAGCAGTTCTTCTCGCACGGGTGAAACTCTGCTACTAATACTGGTTCTGTTGAACTCTATCATCAAACATATTAGCCCAAGTTTAAAATTAAATGAAGGGGTCCATGCATAAACTTGATAACTCCACTTATCAGGAAAATGCACTATTACCAACACGGTATTTCTTGGCCTCTGTTCTATCACATATGTAAGTGTTACACCTCATAACCGATTCGAAGTGGGCTTTTTTTTAGGAAAATGCGCTGGGAAAAACTATGTTTGTTACAAAAATTTTAAACTTAAAAAGCGTTTCCCTCCACTACGGATAAGTGCAGTTATCAGGTTTATGCATGCAGCCCTTCACATGTTAAACAGCTGGAATTGTAATTATTATTATTATTATTATTATTATTATTATTATTATTATTATTATTATTTGTTTTGCCAAAGACAGGGAAGCACTGATTTCATAGTGCCTCACGGTTTTCCGGGAGTATGACTGTTGTTAGCGGTTTTACTGACCTTGGTTTCGGTGACCTTGTAGCCCTTGTCACCTTTCTGCCAGTCCCAGAGCGACACAATGTGCTCGTTGGATTCATCCACTGCAATAACATACTGCCCACCATCCTGTAAAACAGATGCCCATTCTTAGTCTCACAGAATACACAGCAATGTGTCCTGATATCGTTTCTTAAAGTATGCAAATGTGCTCATGTCGTTTCTTAGTGTCACAGAATGCTCGGTTATATGTGACGATGAAATTTTTTAGTGTCACAGAATACAAAATTAAGTGATAAGTCAGATGGACTAAAACGCTGCTTATTTCCCAATCGGGCATGAGTGAGAGGGCGTGGTAGCTCTTCTGCCTGTGGGCGTATCGTGGCATCGGCCTCTCTCCCTCCCCCCCCCCCCCCCCCACCCGGCAAGGCAGATGCACTTTTGCGGAAAATGTAGGGATACGGTTCGGCTGACCAGCCAGGGCAGATGTTACGTGTCCTTGTGCTAGGCCTTGTGAGTGTCTGGTCAAAGCAGATGATACCCGTGTCAGGTCCTCAATATGGCGGCGAAAAGTACAACTTGTTTTAAGTGGCTTGTACATTTACTGAACAGCCGCCAAGCAAACAGACTGCTTCCGGCATGTAATTAAGAAATTTTATTGCATATGGTGGATACTTGCAGGATAATCTGTGCTTCAGCACTCAATACTTACTGTTTTAGAAAATCCCACACAGGCGACGGCTCTTTCAAATTCGCCTATGCCGATGATTTTGAGTGTATTGAGGCTAACGGAGTCCCAGATTCTTATATGTGGCTGAAAACACACAAATCACAGTCACTGCACGGTACGCCTGTACCTTCGCAAGCGGCTCAAAAATTATCTGGCAAGCATAAGTGGCCTGAAGTTATAGACAAGACAGACAAGACGTGACGAGGCCTTGGCAGGTTACCATCTGTTGCAGAAAAGACATGGCATGTTCTCATTTGGCACTGAACAGGTACGACCATTCTGAATATTTCCTCCTGTATTCCTTTAAAATGTACTTATTATTCAGTTTTTACAAAGATACTGTGTGAACTTATTTGAAAATTCTCATCACACGATAAATGAGTCAATTTACAGCACATTTATTTGAAATAATCGCCAAGGCTTGGCTTGACGCACACACCAGACATTGTCAACAATTAAGAGCAGAGTTCAAATTGTTCATGCTTTCGTAACTTTTAAGGAATAGGCCAGATTGTCAAGGGACAAACATGCATCACTGCCCGTCTCACACCCGCATACACTGACACAACATGACGAGAGCCGGGCCCATGCAAACCCACGTATATTGTTATCAGTAATCCAACCTTTTCAAAAGTCGGCATTACGTTCGTCAGATTCTGGAGGATAGAATTTAATGGCTAACAGTAGCAAGTGCATTAAACCATCACAATTGACGCAATGGTTAACGGATCTCGACTCAGCGGAGGGAGAGTAGCTGACCCAATGACGTCATATTCTATTTATAGAAGATCCTACCTGAATAGCTGGTGGTGTAAAAAATTTATGCTGACATAGCATTGTTGCTTAAAAATACGTTATTGTCTTTTAAGATAACATATTTTCTATATTTTTATCCACATAATTAATTTGTCAATCACATTCTTTAAATACTATTTTTTTATATTGGTTAAATACTAGATTTTCTTCCCAAAACTATTTTATTTTTGATAGGCCAATACCAATTAGGTACTTTCCCCTTCAAATTCCCCTAACCTCCCTATAAGGGTATATAAGGCAGACATGCGTGAATAATCCTCATTATGTGGTTAGACACTGAAGCAGCAATACCTCAAGGACTTGCTACCAAACGAATATCTCAGCTTTCAGAGGATAAAATTAACAAGTGTGTTCGCTATGTCAACAGTATAAATCATCCCATAATCTTTTGCTAGCCTTTATACTTAACCCACGTATAAGGGGCTCGACATTGTAACTACCTCTGCGGTGTATTGATTAGCTACACTCTACCAGACAAAAAAAGTAATGTCTAATTTTTTCAACCCCACTGAGGTAATGTTATTGTCACATGATCTATTTTTACACAAAGCATAGCCTAAACACATTCAGAACCGTATCTAGAACATATTAAGACAACCCGTTTTTCATTTTGCAGACAACGATGTTTTCCAAGCCAATGCCCAACGCCTTTGTGTGTCACGTTTGTAATAAAACGTTTGGCAGGAAAGATAATTTGAATAGACATATGCTGAAACATGTTGATTTCAACTTTTACCATTGCAATGATTGTGGGGTGTCATTTACCCGCAAAGACAGCCTTCTACGCCATAGACGTATGCACCATCAAACAGGGGGTAAACGACCTCTAGAAGACGAACAAATGCCTGCTCCTAAAAAGCTCAGAGAATCTCCCCAGGAATTCTATGACCTCACTAAAATACGGGAATGGAGAAGTGTAAAATTCAATACCAACAACACGGTTTACAAAGCCACTGTGAAACACCTAGAAGTGAAGGATGTGAAAGAAATCGTCAAAGCCCTGAAAGCCCTGTTTACATCAATTATGGAAGAAGTGACCAAACATGCAGATGACAATGATTTAATTCGTATGACAGTCCAGAGCCCTGAATTAGACTTTCCCATACAACTATCCTTTATGAGAAAGTCTCAGCTAACCGTCGACCATTTCCTGGGGGAAATACAAAGAGTCTTACAATCGTTTGAACAATTTGTTCTTGATGGTAGTTTTGAAATCGATATTTTGCACGCAAAATTACCAAGAGGTAGTGGCCCAACGCCGGGGAGTATAGATTTAGAGAAATTTTTGAAAGGAAAACAGTGTATTATACGCATACGAAACCATGACGAACTGTGTTGTGCTCGTGCTATTGTGACCGCAAAAGCAAGAATTGACCAACATCCACTGTATAGAAGTATAATACAAGGGAGGTTTATTCAAAAGGAATTAGCCGAAGACCTACACCAAAGTGCTGGTGTACCATTAGGAAACTGTGGTATAGATGAAATCAAAAAGTTTGAATCCGTCCTGCCCGGCTACCAAATCAATATCGTGTCACGTGACCATTTTAATGGCATTATTTATTCTGGACCCGACTGTGATAAGAAGATGTATTTGTACCACCATGGCAACCACTACGATGTCATTACGTCTATACCAGCTTTCTTAAACAGAAATTACTTCTGTCACCTATGTCAAAAGGGTTATGATCACAAAGAAAAGCATGAGTGCAACAAACCCTGTCATCTTTGCCATAAAATTCACAAGCCGGTCGATGAAGAAAGAATACACTGTGGTGACTGTCATAGGTATTTCAAGGGCACAGAGTGCTTTGATTTACACAAGAAGCAAACCAAGATGGGAAACTCTACGTGCAACACATATTTCCGATGTACAGATTGTGACCAGCTGATCAACAAATACAAACACAAACGAAATCACAAGTGTGGTGAAATCTATTGCAACACATGCAGAGGCTACTTTTTTCCAGGGCATCAATGCTACATGGCACCCACCGAAGATGACGATTGTGACAATGGGAAGCAGACATATATATTTTTTTATTTTGAATGCACTCAAGACACACAAGTTCAGTGTAAAGAGGGTTATTTTTACAATCCAGTCACTGAAAAATGTGTCAACTGCAATAAATCAGAGTGTGGTTCCCAACAACACAAACCAAACTGTTGTGTTGTTTACAAGGTCTGCACTCTATGCATGAATGGTAAAAATAACCCAAACAAGCGAATGTACAGAGTGTGGGCCCAACGAAGTCGTATTTACAGGGGAAGATACAACGGAAAATTTCTGCAAGTGGCTTTTTTCTAAACAAAATAGAAAGACCATTGTCTTTTGTCACAATTTCAAGGGGTACGACTCGTATCCTATTGTGCAATATTTATATAAGAATGCAATTATCCCAAATATAATACCAAACGGCAGCAAAAACATGTCTTTGGAAGTTCCGGCTTTTAGAATCAAATTTCTCGATTCCATAAACTTTTTGCCTACTGCACTGAAGAATTTACCGAAGATGTTTGGGCTTGATGAATTAGCCAAAGGCTACTTTCCGCACATGTTTAATACTGACAACAACAAGAATGCACAGCTGAGCCACTTACCCGACGTGTCCTATTATAACCCCGACAGTATGAAGGCTGGTGACAGAGAACAGTTTATGGCGTGGTATCAACAAAACAAAAACCACAAATTTAACCTTCAAGAAGAGTTGGTTACCTATTGCAGATCAGACGTCGATATATTGAGACGTGCCTGTTTACAGTTTAGAAAGTTGTTTATGAATATCACCAACGCAGACCCTTTCAAGAATTGTATTACCATTGTTGCTGCCTGCATGAAAGTCTTCAGACAAAACTTTCTGAAGAAAGACACAATTGCTCTCATCCCAGCTCAAGGTTACTGCCCAGAAGACAAGCAGTCTATCAAAGCTATACAGTGGCTTAAGTACCTAGAACACAGTGAAAACATCTCCATACAGCATGCAAAAAATGGTGGTGAAATAAGAGTCGACACGTACAAGCTAGATGGGTTTTATGAGATTAATGGTGGCAAAAAAATAGCAGCAGAATTTCATGGCTGTTTCTGGCATGGCTGTCCGAAATGCTTTGCAAGAACTACTGTAAATGCAGTAAATAGCAAAACAATGGAAGAACTCCACCAAGCAACGATTGAAAAGCAAAAGTTTCTGGAGAATGAGGGATATGTGTACAGAAGTATATGGGAATGTGAATGGGACAAACAATTAGACCAAGATGAGGACATCAAACAGTTTGTGAACCAGTTAGAATTAGTGACACCACTCAGTCCAAGGGCAGCGTTCAATGGAGGAAGAACAGAGACGTTTCAGCTGTACAAAGAAGCTACCGCTGATCAGTCCATTAAGTACAACGACGTGACGTCTCTGTACCCCTACATCAATAAGTACGGAAAATATCCTGTCGGCCATCCAACCAGAATATTCAAAGATTTTAAGCCAATCGAGTGCTATGAAGGATTAGTCAAATGTTCAATTCTCCCACCACGAGGACTGCTGATACCGGTGTTGCCAAGCAACATTAACAACAAGCTAATCTTTACCTTATGCAAGACATGTGCAAAAGAAGGAAGTCACATTTGCAATCATGATGACAGTGAACGCGCCTTAGACGGAGAATGGACAACAGATGAGCTGAAAAAAGCTCTTGAAAAGGGTTACAGAATGCTTACTGTTTATGAAGTGTGGCATTTTGAAGAAACAGAACAGTATGACCCAACGACGAAAACTGGAGGTCTCTTTACAGAATATATCAATACCTTCTTAAAGCTCAAACAAGAGGCAAGTGGCTGGCCGGTATGGTGTAGCAGCCAAGAAGACAGACATTCGTATATTACCACCTATTACGAGAAGGAAGGTATCATGCTGGATTACAGCAACATTCAAAAGAATCCAGGCTTGAGATCCCTGGCAAAGCTTATGCTGAACTCGTTTTGGGGAAAATTCGGACAGCGGTCAAACATGTGTCAGCTAGAACATGTGAAAGAACCAAGAAAGTATTTTGATCTACTGACAAGCGATAGTCAGGAGGTCACAGACGTTAACTTTGTGTCAGAAGACATGGTCGAAATGAGATGGAGATTTAAAGAAGATTTTGTCGAGACCAATTCCAGGACCAATGTTATTATAGCAGCATATACCACAGCACAAGCACGTCTTAAGCTGTACGAATATTTGGAAAAGCTAGGACCAAGGATTTTGTACTGTGACACCGACTCTGTAATCTACACTACGGCCGAAACACAACAGGAGTTACCATTAGGTGACTTTTTAGGAGATTTAACTGATGAGGTTCCGGATGGTGTGATAACACACTTTGTGAGCGGTGGTCCAAAGAATTATGCCCTGAAGATTCAGAAGCCCAGTGGAACAGAGACTATGACAAAAATAAAAGGAATCACATTGAATTTCAAGACAGCGTTGAAGATTGACTTTGACACTGTGAAGCATATTGTAGACAATCCAGACAACAGTATAAAAACAACAAACTCGGTGATTAGGAGGCAGAAAAGAGACAGGGTGCTGTTAACATCAGATGAGACAAAAGAATACAAGATGGTTTTTAACAAGCGCGTCATCACTGAAGACTACAACACCCTGCCATACGGATTTTAGTATAAATAAGAACAAAAACATAACATAGCCCCATTTGATCGAAAGACGTTGAACAGTTAGGATGTATTGTTGTACCATTTGTGACCAAACAGCAACCACACCATTTAATATGAAAAGACACATGCAAAGATATCACAATGCAGGAGCTCCGCAGCACCGGAGCTCCGAGTCTGCAAAGAAGCAACGGAGTTATGATGCCTCAGTAATTGGAGCTCCGGAGCACCGGAGCTCCGCAGTTCCGGAGCTCCGGAGCTCCGCAGTTCCGGAGCTCCGGAGCTCCGAGTCATTAAAGAAGCAACGGAGTTATGAAGACTCAATAGTCGGAGCTCCTAACCTCCTGAGCTCCGACAAAGAACCAATGCTTGGAATGTTAAAAATCTCAACAAATCCAGTCGTACTCCAGCACCCATTCACCATGAATATTTCCGGTCCTAGCCAGAGCGGGAAAACCTGTTTAGTAAAGAAGATATTACAGCAGCGGAAAGTTGTACCCAGACCAGACAGGATCGTTTACCTATACAAACGATGGCAGCCACTGTTTACAGAAATGCAACGCACAATTCCAAATATACAGTTTATACAAGGCATTCCACTGAATCTCGATGACGATGACTTTTTCGATATTAAGAAGACCAATTTGATTATACTGGATGACATGATGTCCTATGCAGCTCAAGATCAGCGTATAGCTGATTTGTTTACTGAGGGTAGCCACCACAGGTCGCTCAGTTGTATAAACATTACGCAGTCGTTGTTTCCTCAAGGCAAAGGAGCAGTTACTCAGAGACGCAATACACAATACCTGATTATTTTCAAATCTCTTATGGGCCAAGACCAAGTACAAACTCTCGGGCGTTTTATGTTTCCCGGTCGCCTTCAGCAGTTTATGAATGTTTATCATGAAGCCACAAAGGAGCCATATAGCTATCTGATGATCGACGCTAAACAAACAACTCCAGAATGTGAACGATTCAAAACAAACATACTTGCTCCAGCACCAAAATCTATAAAAGGAGAAGAAATATTCCCACCAGCTCATTTGATGACTGAACGTCAAAGTGAACACATCTCAGCTGCTAATCGAGAAGATACAAAAGAAGAAATATCAGGATATTTCATTCCTGAAGAGACCAACAACACAACAAATTTTTCTACTCAACCGGATTGCAACTCAACAGACAGCATGCCTTCCTGTGACGACTGTGGACTTATGTTTGAAAATGTTCATGATATGCAAAGACATGTCAAGAATTGGTGTCCTGAAAGCCAACCACCTGCTAAAAAGGTCAAAATAGAAGAAGACGAGTTACCCAAATTTACGACAGCTGACGAACTTCCAGTTTTTCAAAATTTAATGAGAACGGCACGAGAACAAAATGAGAAAGAATGGCAGAGAAAAGTTGACAAATACATTGACCAGGGAATGGTGGAAGAAGATGCAGAAGAAAAAGCCGAGTCAAAGCTAAAACCCTTAGATATGGCTGTGTTCTTAAAAACCTACAGTCGGCTTATTAAGAATATGCTGCATTTGACTAATGGTGTAACACACAATCAAATCATGCAAGAGATAGACAACTTGCAAAAGAAGGGATACGGTGAGAAAGATGCAGTACCTATGGCTGTGAAACAGTTTGAAAGCCATTTAGATAATCTTCTAAATAATGAGAACGACGAATCCGATGATGACGGCAGCGACGAGGAGGAAGATGATTCCGAGAGTGAGGAGGACGACGACGACGATTCAGAGAGTGAGGAGGAAGAGTCAGACAGTGAGGAGGAGGATGAAGAGGATATATAAATAAGTACTGGTTTCATCCTTATACATTTGTTAATGCACCGTTGACAGGATGACATCTTGGGAAGAATATTTAAAAGATATATATTTTAACCCTTCAAAGCCTGCAAGTTTTTCAGGACCGGATAAATTATATCACTTTGTAAAGAAGGATGGAAAATATGATATCAGTAAATATAAAATACGGAAATGGCTACAGCAGCAAGAACCATACAGTTTGCAGAGACCAAACAGGCTTCATTTTAAACGAACCCCCATTATTGTTGCAGGAAAAGATGACCAGTGGTCTGCAGATTTAATGGACATGGTGAAATTTTCAAAGGATAACAATGGATTCAAATATATACTCGTTGTAGTAGACACATTCTCAAAATATCTATGGCTGCGCCCATTGAAGGACAAAACAGGAATGTCTGTGGCTAAAGCCTTCAAAGACATCTTTAATGAGGGGAGAATACCGAATAGAATACGCAGTGACAAGGGCCAGGAATTTCGCGCCAATGCCGTCAAGTCTCTTTTGAAATCCAGAGATATTCGCCAGTTGTTTGCTCAAAATGAAAACAAGGCATCCATCAGTGAAAGGGCAATCAAAACCATCAAGTCTAAGATATACCGGTATTTCACCTACAAAAATGCCTTCACATATATTGACCAGCTCCAGAATTTTGCCGATGGATACAATGCAACAGTTCACAGTACCACAGACACTGCTCCAAACGACGTGACAGAAAATAATGAAGAAGATGTCCGCATAGCGACATATTTCAGTAGAACTGCACAACGCGAGCTGGGTGGCAAACATAAAACGAGAAGATACAAATTCAAGCCCGGTGACCGTGTACGCATTACACATCAAAGAAACAGGTTTACCCGTGAATACGACCAAAGATGGACAGGGGAGGTCTTCACCATAGCTCAGCGGTTCAGAAGAGGACAAGTTCCTATTTATAGACTCAAAGACTATAATAACGAGCCCATAACAGGCAGTTTCTACCAATCAGAGCTCCAGAAAGTGGATGTGAAAGAGAATGAACTGTTTAAGATTGAAAAAGTACTTAAAGAAAGGGGGCGGGGTCAAAATAAACAGTACTTTGTCAAATGGTTGTATTGGCCAAAAAACTTTAATAGTTGGATTAGTGCGAGTGACGTTGAGCGTATCTAATTTGTACATATGTAAATAGTCGGTGTTGGGTTTTTGTACATAATAAAAGAAAATAGTTCTTTTTTTATTCGGGAAAAATTGGGAAACCGAATCTTGGAATTGATAAAACACAGGTAGTCTTCATACTTTTAATTAAGCAATTAAACAGTATATAATAAGAATAGTAACTTGATATTTAAAAATGCCATCTGTTCGATGCTTGGTATTAGTTAGACATGAATTACAAATTGCTGTGGCTTGTAACCCCGCAATATTTGTTAGTGATTGTGTTTGTAATGTGTGTTGCATACGTATAACTGGGCCGTAGCGTCCGGTTGTTCGTGTGTTAAAGCATTCTTGGGGCTGGGCCAGAGTAGTCAGATCATGTGTGGGTTACACACTGTTTCCAACACAAAACATTCATGTGACTGGGCCGTAGTGTCAGGTCGTGTGGGTATTTTACACACTGTTTCTAACACAAAACATTCATGTGACTGGGCCATAGTGTCAGGTCGTGTGGGTGTCTGTCTCATCTTTAGAAACATTCATGTGGCTGGGCCATAGTGTCAGGTCATGTGGGTGTTTACACAGTTTCCAACACAAAGCATTCATGTGACTGGGCCAGAGCGTCAGGTCATGTGGGTGTTTACACACTGTTTCCAACACAAAGCATTCATGTGACTGGGCCAGAGCGTCAGGTCATGTGGGTGTTTACACACTGTTTCCAACACAAAGCATTCATGTGACTGGGCCAGAGCGTCAGGTCATGTGTGTGGGTTACACTCTATTTCCAACACAAAACATTCATGTGACTGGGCCATAGTGTCAGGTTGTGTGTGTGTTTTGGCTCTAATTGATTCTTGTCAAATTAATACCGATGGTTTAGCAGGTAGTATGTTAAATGTTAGGGTACTATTCTTATTATTTACTGTTTAATGTTGCAATTATCAGCTTGCAGATTATTTGTGTTTTATTCAGTTCCGAACAAAAAATAGTGGTCAGGGTGGTAGGTGGAGCTCTGCGAGAGTCAACGTCCCCGTCGTGAGCTCTGGGTGTTTCCTTAAGAAATGGCAGATAGACTCTCACATTTTGGCAAATACCGGCTTCCCAAAAGCACTGTCCGCAAAAGACCAGTACAGATGCATAAATATCATTTTTAAGCGACATCAGCATAACTTCAGGTGTTTCTATAAATAGAATATGACGTCATTGGGTCAGCTACTCTCCCTCCGCTGAGCCGAGTTCCGTTAACCATTGCGTCAATTGTGATGGTTTAATGCACTTGCTACTGCTAACATTATACGGTTCTCGAGAAGCAGATGCCATACAACTTAAGGCTTGAACCTCACGGTGACGGTAGGGATCACTTACGTCACGCCAAATATGGGTTGCAGTTTCCCTAAATTAAATGATGTTGGAAAAAAAGGTTTCCGAACATACCCTTGACCGCTAAGATCAAGGTTACCGGGGTGTATCCCATGTAACGCCTTTTAGCCCTAAAGAGTCGAAAATGAGCTAAAAACCACTCTATCTCTAACAGTTTTCTAGATATGACCAATTTTCAGGTCATGCCAGTGACCTTGATCGACAAGAACAAGCCCACCATCTTGGAAAATGGCTGCCAAAAAAAATGTTCACATCTGAGTTTTGGCTGATCTCTTTCTATCCGGGGAAATTCGCATAACCAATCCGATCAAAAATATATATGAAGAAGCATTTTAGGTAAAAATATACATACGCACATACTGACAACGGATGCTAAGCCCCCCGCCCACCCTCCCGGCTCCACTAATGCTAACACCATACTTGTCTAAAAAGAGGTATATAAATGAAATTGATAAGATAATAGGGTGATCAAGATGATAGATAATAGGGTTGGGGAGCTGCATTCACATACAAATCGATTACCATCCAAAACGACCCTCCAAACGCGGGGTATGAAGTTTGAAAAATAAAAAACGCTTTTTGTAAAATTTACCCCTAAATGTGAAGAGTCAAATTTAATAAACAACACACCCCATTTCAACAACCTATATATTTATGAGTACAGGCGCAGGTAGAACGACCGTTACTGCAATTATAAAATGGAGAATTAGAGACACTTGCACCGAGAATTAGGTGCACGTAATTTTTGGGAAACACGGTCTACTGAATGAACAATTTTCTCCTTTTTTTGGCAAAATAGACACAACGCGAGGACCATGACTAACCCCCAAATTAGCTTCCTTTCTACCTTTTTTTAACGCACATGGCAATGCATTTGCTAGTAAGCCCCCAACAAAGGATTTCAGTTCCCAATGAGGGCCATATGTTTCTTTGAAATCTGTTTTGGACAGTCTGTTCTTGCCTTGCCCGGCCTGTACTCAAACGCCACGCAGCGCACAGCTACCAACAACACATGAACAAAGAAGTTCCCAGACAATTGTGTCGAAAATGACACATACTTTATGTACCGCGGCGTGGATCCACTACACGGCGTAAACTTTCAAAAATGAAGCGATCATTGGTTCACACTTAGATTTTGACTTGACTATCTCGTGCCCATAAAGTCAATTCACAGGTTGTAGTACGTATGACAATGCTATTGATTGTTGCCGAGTTGCTTTGAGCTAACTCTTCTTTACTCCTAGCATCGCGCGAAACAGCCTATAGTCATTTCATAAGCCAACATAATGACTGACTCGAATTAAATTTCGATAAAGATATCGTCGCTAAATAAATCTTTGATAAAATGATACAAAAGAACCTGTTCGCTACTAGGTGCTATTCGGTGCTGTATATTACAGATGCTTTCTCCCCGCGCTTTCTTATGTTTATAAATTATAATCGATCAGTGACCCTAACGCCTGTACCCAAAGCGAAGCAGAAATTCTCGGTGGTGCTGAAGCGCCATCGGCCGCTAAATGGGCGAGCTTTAAGTGGTACCGTCGCTGGCAGACGCATACAGCACAAACATAAACATGACGGGTTTTCACACTTATCAAATCCTGGACATAAAAATCCCAGGACAAAAAGCAATGATACAAGCGGAATTTATAAAAGCCAGAAAAGTGATGCTCAACAAACAGTTCCTCTCCAAGCGGCAAGTGTCATCCAAACATGGCAAATTTTCTCGAAGATTGTAGGGGAAGGGGGGAACGTGGGGGGGGGGGGGGGGAGTTCACTCAACACAATAACACGGTACCTAAAAGGATTAAATTATAATTTGTTCAAGTCGAAACAGTGGGAATCTTTAGTCTAGTCCAATTAGAGTTGGATTCAATTTTCGTTGTGGAAAAAAAGCCCTATCGCAGTAGCACACAAGCTTCGTGCCCACAGCTCTGAAAGGGCAACAGAGGAGAGCATGGCAATGTAACAATCGGTAATGTCTACGTCAATCCCACGAGTAAATAGGAAAGTTCAGCTACATTATGATACTCTGCTTCAACTGCTTTTACCGAGATGATATCAATAAAACAAACTTATTCCATGATATCCGCAAATCACTCATCGGTAAAAAATTTGAGAGTTCCGCCTTCCCGTTAATTTCAGGCGAGCCATGAAAAAGTAATAGCCTCGAAAAAATAAATTTGCAGACCCCTGGCTCACATTTGAAAGCAATATGCCAAACAGTCTCAGAGCCTTGGCGTTCCAAAAATACAGCACTTAAATATTTTTAAATTCCACCATCCCACTGATCTTTCGCAGATCGCCAACGAGTAATAGACTGGTAGTTTACAATTATGTCGCCAAAGCAACAAACAATTACAGACCCGTGGGTACAACAGTCATCAAGTAGAGTTCGAATAAAATGTGACAGGAGAAACTACACTGGTCTAGAAATATTCCCTGCGAAACACTGCATGCAAAATAAGCGCAAAACAGACGACATAAGTGTTGTGCATACACCATTGAAACAAAAACACGGTTTTACTATACATTAAGTGCACACTGAAAGCATGTTGCTTGATGCTACCTGCATTGCTTTTGGAAGTCTTTTAGAACTCTGCCACTGTAAATTGGTAAAACAACACACTCGATTTTAACTAAGCTTCAACTACTTTCGTGAGTTACTCGTAGAATACTCAGCTGGTTAATTTGCAATTATTAAAACCATTAATACATTCAATACTTTACACATCAAACATAAATAGGATATTAGAGTATCTACAGACACTGCTTCCACCGTTATGACAACACAAGCCAAAACACACAGTGGTTATGATTTGTGTTTGAGCGTGGGGTGGACCGACGCCATGAAGTCGGACCGACACGCATCACTTGTCATTTACGAGATTTGTTTCTGTTTCTGACCCTCCCCCCCACCCCCCTCCCCACCGACGCATGCTTGGAAAGGAGACACAACTTTGTTTCACAGTGGGATTCATTATTTCTGGTCTCAAAAACTACAGCTAAAAAACGAAATTCTGACGCATGTAACGGAAAACATTACGGACGATTTTTCTGCCCGAATCCCTCCTCCCAAAATATTTCAAATTTATCAAATCCACTATATATATATATATATATATATATATATATATATATATATATATATATATATATATATATATATATATATATATATATATATATTCCGAAAAAACATACGCCAGGGGGGTGGGGGGCAATACATCGGAAAAAATGCCGCCTGACTGGAGATGATCGATCCATCTCCTTCCCTTCTTCATCATGTTTGCACGCCCGTCCGCGTTCCCCACCGCCCACCCCACCCCTCTCATCGTATTATAATGTCTAGGTTACAGCCTTGGCCGCCCCAAGTTATCTGGCTGCAGAAACAAATCCACAAGAAAGGTGGAAGAACAAAGTTGATTTCCTATTCGCGTAGAAATGAAACAGTAGTATTTTTGGCCTTTTGACTGGTAGATAAGCCCCGCAGGTACTTTCAGTATCGAAAACGTCACGGCGCTACTGAAAGTGTGTGCTTAACCTCGCCATAAGAATTAAGTACGACGCAGGAAGCACCGCTGAGGGGCGTAAAAATATCCAAGTTATAAGCATACAAATTGTATTAAAACCATGAAGTAACAACCAAAAAAAAAAAAAACACACACACACATTCGCGTTTCGACTGATCCGAAAATCCTCCCTTAGTCTTGCGCACTGTTTACAGTCGCCTTCCAGACTCAGGCTACCAGTGCTACAGGCTGCGGGAGGATTTCTTCGGATAAGTTATCATTTTGTGGATAAACATACCCACCTTCACAAAGACAAGATACAACGACCCGTGACATCATTTTCTTGTCACTAGTCAGGTGAACCAAGCAACGTGACGACAATACCATCTTACAACCCCTCGTTTAGCAAAAAATGAGAAGCTTTCGGTCCTTACATGCAGTTTGGTGGCGGTCACGAAGGAGATTGTATGAGGTTTAAATTCACAGGGGTCTTCGTATCCAGACACTTTTCAACTGGACATTTTCCAACTGGACACTTTCCAACAGATAACTGCCAACCAGATATTTTCCGACAAATTTTTCAACCGCATACTTTTTTATGTAAAGAGTGTCAGATTTTTTTAAATAGAATTAATAATTACATTATATGCTTTTCATTTCTTGAAAATGATGTGCGAGTTCCTTACCGAGATTACCACGGAGATATTTATTCATACATCATAATATGTGGTAAAAATCTTCATGCTAAGTTGTCAGTTGCATCAAAACTAAACGTAACACAGCTTTTGACATGTTACATCTCAGTAAACATTCTGGAGCCGAGAAAACGCTGATTTGCGGTAGTGACGTCAATATCAGGTCAAATCGCCACATTGACTCTGTATATAATTTGGTTTTCATTGGTTGCAACCATAGAACAACTTCTCTGATACAACCCTGGACAGATTTTGGATAAGCAACAATGTGTAGACGTTGATTTCGCCCGCAAAAAATAAAACACTTCCGCACCATTAAATGTGGTTGTAATTTGGTTGTGATCACATGTACGACCATTCGTTTCTTACTCAATGTCCATTGAACATACTTTTGATAAAAACGCTGAATTGACGTCTTTTGAATATATTCGAAAACCGACGATTTATGTAGACGTTGAAAAATGTCCCCCCCCCCTTCCCGCAAGAAAAAATTATTATTTATTTATTTTTTTATTTTTTTTTTGTTTTGTTTTTTTTTATGTCTTTTTTTTTGTCTTTTTTTTTTTTTTTTTTTTTCTTTGCGATTTAATCATGGAAATGAACACAAAGGTGAAAACAAAAGGCGAGGTGCACAGCATCAGATCAAGTACTGTGTGAAATTTGGTGGTCCCAGGGCCACTATGGTCAGAGGAGTAGTAAAGTAGTAAATGACGGACCAGTAAAGAGAGAAAAAAGGTCCGAAACATTGGCCATGTAAAACTTCAATATACTCTTTGCAACTCTTCGACTTGCCAAAATGCTAATAACATCATAAACATTAATGTGACGTTCTGTAGTAACAATGTTGTAACAAACAGACAGATCATTCTTCGCGCTTTTTGTTTTTAAATTTTTAACGAGTTGAGAAAACGAAAACAAATGGCATTTACAATATGAAAACAACTTAACAGCACGTGTGGCGGTGAGCATCCCCGAAACGTGGCTGAGAAGTTTCCCCGTTATTTGCTGTACTGACCAACAACAAAGGTAATTACATTGCACGTATTTGCTCTTCGTCGGTATTGAACACATCAATAGCTTACTTGTACTTTATGCATAGCGCGCGCATGCCTTATAATTGGCTTCAATGGCAAATTTCAGTGTCAAATTTTGCATCTAAAATGTTGACAAATTTCTAAACAACGAAGGTGGACCAAAGTGAGACTAGCTGCAGTTTGATGGTCCCAACCGTAACAGTCTCCGAGGCAATGTTATGGTAAAAAAAAAGAATCATACGGAAACATTTCACTGAATCGTACGAATTCAATAAACTTTGGGGACTGAAAATTCAAAAATATAAAAATGGAAGTTATTGAAACAAATGGTGAAAACCCAAGCTCTGACTTGGTGGATTTATGCACACGTCTTGCCTGTGGCAGAACTTATCCCATTTTCCTTAAATTACATAAAAAAGAAAAAAAATTTGGTTGGAAATGTCCAATTGGAAAATAGTTACAGATGTGGATCTTAAAGTGTCCGGTTGGAAAATGTCCAGTTGGAAAGTGTTCCGGATTTAGAAGAACATAACACCAAATTAAGAGCTTCAATTACCGAATATTTGAAAAGAGTACGCTGGAAATCAAGAACTACAACAGTCTCTCTCTGTCGGACATCTTTTGCATCGTCTATTTTATGGGAAGTGCCGACTAAAGGGCAAGTGAAAGTTTCATAATGAAGGAAGAACCGAGGTAAAAGATATGAAAGAGGTGGTTCACGAATAAGAAATGTTCTCTGCGAGAGGTTCAGCTACAGTCATTTATACTAAACGAACACTGTACAGCAAAACTACACCATAAAAAGAATTTTTTAAAATCAGCAATCTTTTAGTTTAGGCAACGCAACCCAGATGTACTTTTAATAGATAGCGTTCATACAAAACTTTGTTTACGATGAAAATGTATCGAAGAGTGGTATTAGAAGTGTTACAAATGATGTCCATCGTGGACAGATAAGGGAAACAGCCGATATTCAGGGCAAACAAACAACCCCCACCCCCACCCCCCCCCCTTCCGCTCTGCTACATCAAACAAATGAAGGTGAAGGTGAAATTGGGCATTATCGACAAAGTGAGTCTTTTCTAAAATACACTCCTGAGGCTCAACCTAACTGAAATATAAAGATAATCACAGAAGTTGAATTGTCAATAATCTAAGTTAGTCTATTCCGGAATAGACTAATTTTGAACCACCTTATATATTCTTGTTTACTTGATATTCTTATTTAAAACTAGACCGAATTTCGCTACACGTAGCGAAATAGCACCCACTTGCAAGGGCAGAGACACAACATATTTAATCAAACACACAATTTTCAGTGTTTCGACATAATTGTCAGCTTCCGGATTATTATCTTGAACGAGGCCATCGAAGTGAATATAATGTAACCTCATTTGGGCACAAATAAATCAAATTCAATTTTCTAACCGTTGTTGAGATACTGGTCAACTTACAGTTTTTGACCTTGACCATGACGGAGGAGGTCAAGGTCACCGAGGTACCTTTTATGTAACGTTGTTTAGGCCCAAAGGGGTCGAAAATGAGCTCAAAATCGCTCTATCTCTAACCGTTTTCGAGATAATAGTCAACTTCCGGTTTTTGACCTTGACCGTGACCCAGAAGGTCAAGGTCACCGAGGTACCTTTTATGTAACGTTGTTTAGGCCCAAAGGGCTCGAAAATGAGCTCAAAATCGCTCTATCTCTAACCGTTTTCGAGATAATAGTCAACTTCCGGTTTTTGACCTTGACCGTGACCCAGAAGGTCAAGGTCACCGAGGTACCTCTTATGTAACGTCGTTTAGGCCCAAAGGGGTCGAAAATGAGCTCAAATCGCTCTATCTCTAACCGTTTTCGAGATAATAGTCAACTTCCGGTTTTTGACTTTGACCGTGACCCAGAAGGTCAAGGTCACCGAGGTACCTCTTATGTAACGTCGTTTAGGCCCAAAGGGTCGAAAATGAGCTCAAAATCGCTCTATCTCTAACCGTTTTCGAGATAATAGTCAACTTCCGGTTTTTGACCTTGACCGTGACCCAGAAGGTCAAGGTCACCGAGGTACCTCTTATGTAACGTTGTTTAGGCCCAACGGGTCGAAAATGAGCTCAAAATCGCTCTATCTCTAACCGTTTTCAAGATAATAGTCAACTTCCGGTTTTTGACCTTGACCGTGTCCCAGAAAGTCAAGGTCACCGAGGTACCTTTTATGTAACGTTGTTTAGGCCCAAAGGGTCGAAAATGAGCTCAAAATCGCTCTATCTCTAACCGTTTTCGAGATAATAGTCAACTTCCGGTTTTTGACCTTGACCGTGACCCAGAAGGTCAAGGTCACCGAGGTACCTCATATTTAACGTTGTTTAGGCCCAAAAGGTCGAAAATGAGCTCAAAATCGCTCTATCTCTAACCGTTTTCGAGATAATAGTCAACTTCCGGTTTTTGACCTTGACCGTGTTCCAGAAAGTCAAGGTCACCGAGGTACCTCTTATGTAACGTTGTTTAGGCCCAAAGGGTCGAAAATGAGCTCAAAATCGCTCTATCTCTAACCGTTTTCGAGATAATAGTCAACTTCCGGTTTTTGACCTTGACCGTGACCCAGAAGGTCAAGGTCACCGAGGTACCTCTTATGTAACGTTGTTTAGGCCCAAAGGGTCGAAAATGAGCTCAAAATCGCTCTATCTCTAACCGTTTTCGAGATAATAGTTAACTTCCGGTTTTTGACCTTGACCGTGACCCAGAAGGTCAAGGTCACCGAGGTACCTCATATTTAACGTTGTTTAGGCCCAAAAGGTCGAAAATGAGCTCAAAATCGCTCTATCTCTAACCGTTTTCGAGATAATAGTCAACTTCCGGTTTTTGACCTTGACCGTGACCCAGAAGGTCAAGGTCACCGAGGTACCTCTTATGTAACGTTGTTTTGGCCCGAAGGGTCGAAAATGAGCTCAAAATCGCTCTATCTCTAACCGTTTTCGAGATAATAGTCAACTTCCGGTTTTTGACCTTGACCGTGTTCCAGAAAGTCAAGGTCACCGAGGTACCTCTTATGTAACGTTGTTTAGGCCCAAAGGGTCGAAAATGAGCTCAAAATCGCTCTATCTCTAACCGTTTTCGAGATAATAGTCAACTTCCGCTTTTTGACCTTGACCGTGACCCAGAAGGTCAAGGTCACCGAGGTACCTCTTATGTAACGTTGTTTAGGCCCAAAGGGTCGAAAATGAGCTCAAAATTGCTCTATCTCTAACCGTTTTCGAGATAATAGTCAACTTCCGGTTTTTGACCTTGACCGTGACCCAGAAGGTCAAGGTCACCGAGGTACCTTTTATGTAACGTTGTTTAGGCCCAAAGGGTTCGAAAATGAGCTCAAAATCGCTCTATCTCTAACCGTTTTCGAGATAATAGTCAACTTCCGGTTTTTGACCTTGACCGTGACCCAGAAGGTCAAGGTCACCGAGGTACCTCTTATGTAACGTTGTTTAGGCCAAAAGGGTCGAAAATGAGCTCAAAATCGCTCTATCTCTAACCATTTTCGAGATAATAGTCAACTTCCGGTTTTTGACCTTGACCGTGACCCAGAAGGTCAAGGTCACCGAGGTACCTCTTATGTAACGTTGTTTAAGCCTAAAGGGTCGAAAATGAGCTCAAAATCGCTCTATCTCTAACCGTTTTCGAGATAATAGTCAACTTCCGGTTTTTGACCTTGACCGTGACCCAGAAGGTCAAGGTCACCGAGGTACCTTTTATGTAACGTTGTTTAAGAGTAAAGGGTCGAAAATGAGCTCAAAATCGCTCTATCTCTAACCGTTTTCGAGATAATAGTCAACTTCCGGTTTTTGACCTTGACCGTGACCCAGAAGGTCAAGGTCACCGAGGTACCTCTTATGTAACGTTGTTTAGGCCCAAAGGGGTCGAAAATGAGCTCAAAATCGCTCTATCTCTAACCGTTTTCGAGATAATAGTCAACTTCCGGTTTTTGACCTTGACCGTGACCCAGAAGGTCAAGGTCACCGAGGTACCTCTTATGTGACGTTGTTTAGGCCCAAAGGGTCGAAAATGAGCTCAAAATCGCTCTATCTCTCACCGTTTTCGAGATGAGTCGGCCTGTCGTTAAGGACGCGTGAAGTCACGTGACCTTTGACCTTGACCCTCAAGGTCAAGGTTAGTGATGAAAGTTTACCCTTTTCTTAGTACGTTTTATGCATTCACACTGGGATTTGAGCACCTTTATGGCTACTTTTCTTGATTAATAGGTGTTTTCAAAAATATTTTGACCTCAATTTGACCTTGACCTCTGAGGTGCAAGGTCAAAAAAATTTACGGATTTGACGACAACTCATTACCCTCTATGTCTCTGCCACATGCCGTCTTTTTACGACAAACCCTGTAGGAGGAGTTTTCTGGAAACCACTTTGAGGTCAGAAAAACTTTGACCTCAAATTTGACCTTGACCTTCAAGGTCAAGGTAAAAAAATTTTGCGGATTTGACGACATCTCGTCACCCTCTATCACTGTGCCAAATTTCGTCGTCCTAAGTCAAATAGCGTAGGAGGAGTTTTCTGGAAACCTCCGTGACGGAAAAAAAAAAAAAGAAAAAAAAAAAGGAAAAAAAAAAGGGCAGAAATTTCGAGAAAAACTACAAACTTATTCCCATTTGCAAACGAAGTTTGCAAGTGGGAATAATAGAGTGTTGCCACAATGCAATTGCAATTTAGTACAACGGCGACATTGTTTTGGGATGAATCCGAACTGGAGAGGTGCGTATTTGGGCATTGTGAACGAGAAACTGGAATATTAATTAAAAGCTGCAAAGGAGATAATGTGCCTGTTACGTCCAATTTTGGCCTGGTTGAGTTGTGTTCCTGGGTTTATGCATCGCTTATATATGTGAAAATGGTGTTCACGAATACATCGTTAAAAGCTTTCAGTCCCAAAAGTATTAATTTGCGTCATAAGACTTCAATAGAAGGGGGGTGGGGGGTTGTTTCCACGGAGCACCCTGACAGCAGTTGATTCAGCCAGGAAAAACAGATGAGTCGAATTCCAGGACAGTGGAGCATAAACCCCCGATTTTGCAAGCAGAATGGAAGTGAAAGATCCAGAGCCATAAAGCTCACCGGACTCGATGCAGAAGGGCGTAATGGCGTCCGGATCAGTTACTCGATTCGTGCCAAACATTTGCACTGTTTTTAGCCCATGGGCCGACTAATGAAAGTCATGAGCCTTATATTTATCAACTAGTGATTTACAGTTAGGAACACTTAACTATGAAAACCAGACTACTTGAATACTGATTGTCAATTATTTGTGAGAGTTCTAACTACCTAAAATCAAGAAAACTATTAGATTTTAATCAAGAAAACGATTAGATTTTATTGAAAGCTTATGATTAATTTGCAAGCGATTAAGAAACTATGTTATTTTATTGATTCCTGTAACTTTCATTGCTTACCAAATTTTCACCAGTATCCAACAAATGAAAATCTTTTGCTGACACCTGTGCACAGTTTCCAACAAACAAAATGACAGACCAATATTTCCTATAAACCCGCCCCCTCCCGGTCCCCAGTCTCATTAACCACATTTTCACTTTTGCAGAAACAAAGTTAAATTTGTCATCTGTAAATTTAAAAATAAAAACTAGAACGGCCATTGCACACAAAACATCAGAGTACAGACTTATATCACACACTTTCAATCGCTAATTATTTAGTTCCTTGTTTTTTTTTTTTGCAAAAAAAAAAAATAAATAAATAAAAACCGACTAAACTCATAATTCACAAATAAACATTTTCCACTTTCCTGTTTACTGAACTAAAAGATTCATTTCTGCAAACATAAAACACCGTATTATTTAAAATAAGAATTCTGAAGCAACTAAGAAACCAGATATGGTCACTTAAAGAGGTTTCACTGTATGCCAAGTAATACCCATAGAAAATTTGAAGTCGATAAGACTTTCTGTTAACGAGATATTTTGCACAGAAGATCTTGTTCGCAAAATATACATATTTTACGTGGTGACGTCACACGCCGCACGCTTATCGATAGTTTATTCCGGAACAGTCTACTAGGAAATATCTGGTTTCTTACTTGCTTCAAAATTCCTTTTTTAAATAATACGGTGTATTCTCGAGATATCCTGCACACAACATTCAATTCACAACAGAATGACGCGCACATACGCAGAGACGAACTCACACATTTACACACACACAGAAAGTACAAACACCATATGTCTCCCCTTGGTCGGGGAGACATAATTACTGCATCTAACTTTTTCTTCCTTTTTTTTTTCTTCACTATAGTGTATAAAAAGCTTGAAACTACTTCCGAATTGATGCCGTGGCTTTCTTTTGTAAGCTTTTATCTATTCGGAATAGTGTCAGAGAGCAGAGGCGTGCACTTACTTTGCCCTCTCTCTTCTCGTGGCCCGCCACCTGTCCCGTTGCTATGGTAATTCTGTCCGGATGCACAGCGATGCTGCAATATAACAGCAAACACGCTATACACGGTTACATATTCTATATCGTTAAATAGACAAGTATGATTTCTTTTTCTTGGCCATGGCATCCTACGTATAAGTAATACCATTCCGGTATTTTAGACAGAGGCTGAGTTAACAGTATGCGGGTTCTTAACTTCTTCCCTGAGGATTTAGTTTTATTGGACAAAGTTTGATAAAAGTCTATATATCTAGTTCGTGCCAAAAAGCCGACTTGCATTGCGTACCTGGACAGCTCCCCCCGAGATCATTCGTCTTTGGGTTCCGTGGGATAAAATGTCCACTATCATTTTTACCATGCATAATTTGTAGTAAGAATGTATAACTTTAAGTCCCACTTCCAAACCCTTATAGTATTCAATGCGTATATCATAGTATAAATTTCTCAGCCACAATGTGTGCGAAATAACTTATTTCTTATAACTATGTCACTACTGAGACAAAATCACGAACTCTAAGCATAATTAATTTCTTGAAAAAAAATTTAACTGTGTTGTGTAATATTTTCACGATTCAAAAATCCAAATCCTTCAAACACAATTGATCAGGCAATGGAGCGGACACAGACAGACGGACGCACACACTGGATCCCTAACTCTTTCTGCTTGGAGCGCCCTGGCTGGTCCATCACCCTGCATGACACTGGCCATCAAGGCTCCAGAGTGCTAGGCGCCTGTTTTCATCTTGCTAATTGTTGTGCGACCAGTGCCAAAGCCTATACATTTGATGGGGAAGTCAGTACCAAGTGATATGTGTTGAGAAACAAGTCCGGCGAGGACTGCATGAATGTTAGGCAGACTTGACGTAGCCGCCGGCGTAGCTTGGATTCAACAACACTGCGACTAACCGCAGAATGCTAATATGAGCAGGGTAAGAGGCTAATACGAACCATTTGACGTCATCCGTGTGCCCCAGGTAGTGTCTTTGCATCTGTTCTTCTATGTTATACAGCACAACGACGGAGGCTACAAAATACACCACCTCACCCGTGGGGAGCAGGTAGATGTTACACCTACAATCAACACAAAACAGCTCGCGTCCATTACCAGAGTATGACATGGAATCGTCAGAAGTTACCACAAACTGGTGATGGATTCCAAGTGTGCTTTAACATTGACTTACGCGCAATACTTTAACTCAGGAAGCAGGACAATACCCGACTGGAAAATGCCCGACATAGAACATTACCCTCGGGACAACACCACACTCTGGACATTACCCAACCGGTCAATACCCAGTTTGACAATATCCCACCCTTTTGGAAACCTTTTTTCTGCTGATAAAGGAAAACTATCGCTCTTTTCAATGAACTTTTGCAAAAGCAACACCAGTGGCTTTGACCACTTAAAAATGACTTAGTAATACAGTGGTAACGATTAATAATTGATCCTTTTATTTAGCGACCACAAAGAGACCAATGAGGTATTTTACCACAGATTACAGTTTTTACACTAATCCGTGAGTATCGGTGAACTATCCAGAGTCAGTGGATTTGCTTGAACTGCAATTTATTGTTCAGCAAAATGTATACAAACCTTAAATTTTCGGGGTTAAAACTCTTTAATGGAATACGTCTACCACAGGAAAATCAGAAGCTCTTCTTCGTCAATATTTTACATGAGGCTCACATATATTGCAAACGGATATTTATATCATATTATGATCCCTCGGATAGTTTTGATCTGACCAGTTTGTTGATTTTTTCTTTACTTGGCATTACTGTCACATTAGTCAAACGTATTTTTACTTTTTGTGGCGATTAGTCTTGAATTAAAGAAAACTGACTGATTTGTACTGTCAAATTTCTTTTAATTTTTAGTCGGGTATTTCCTGTCGGCTGTTTTCCAGTCAGGTATTTCCCGCCGGATGGTTTTCCAGTCAGGTATTTGCCGTCGAATGTTTTCCAGTCAGGTATTTCCCGTCGAATTTTTTCCAGTCAGGTATTTCCCGCCGGATGGTTTTCCAGTCAGGTATTTGCCGTCGAATGTTTTCCACTCAGGTATTTCCCGTCGAATTTTTTCCAGTCGGGTATTTTCTGTCGGATGTTTTCCAGTCGGGTATTGCCCTAAATCCGTTCATCTTATATTAACGAATTTAAAACTGTCATCCACTGTCAATGAGTTTCGAATTTACCTTATAAACAATGACTAAGTGCAGAGACAAATCGCACCTTTTTTAAAACCTTAGATGAGTGGGAGCGAAGAGTTGAAGTGACCATAATACACTACCACCGGCGATTCCTTCTGCCGATTCGAACCTAACACAAGTGTTTTAACTACTTACTCTGCAATAAATATTTGAGGTCTAATTGAGAAAATTTCGGTGGATTTCGAATGAAAAACAAAGTTAGAAAGAGGTGTAGAGTGGGTACGAACCTTGCATCTCTTCCCCTGTAGCCGTAAACCCACTCAAGCTTCAGCTGCTCCTCAGGGAGCTCAGCTATAGCCGATATCTCGTAGTCGGAGAAGTTACTGGGCGCGTGAAAAGTGAGCGGTCTGCCACGCATGAAAAACCGCATGGTCCCATCCTCTGAAACCCAAAAATCTCGGGCGTACCATATTACATAGCAAAAGGATAACCTGGGATAAGCTGCAATGCGAGAGAATTTAAAAGGTTCTCTTCGCATATTTATTTACTTATTATTTTTTTTGTCATCCGCATGGCGACCCCACAGCAGGGTTTAAAGCATTTAAAAAAAAAATTGGCAGGTTTACCATTTTATTTTATTTTATTTTTCCCTATATTTGGATGGAGAATACTATTTGTCATCTGAATCACAAATGAATAAAAAGTTTCGTCCAACTTCAAAGGCTTCGGCTTAGCTCATACCTTTTTTTTTTCGAAAAAAAAAACCCCAAGAAGCTCCCTTATGAACGCATTACTGATCAACAACCAAGAAAAAGGAAACATATAAGACCCTTGCCAAGACAAACGTTACAGGGCAATTTGCATCAGATGTGATTCTCAGCAAAAATGGACCAATTCCAACAAATCTACATAAAAGTAAAAGTAGGACAGACCGAACTGATGCGCCGGAGCTAAAAACACTGATGTCGTTCATATTTACCTGGGTTGAACGAATGTTCCTTTGAACTGAAAAACAAAACAAGACATCATGAATATATGCATGTAGTTATCAGCTGGGAAGATGTAACGTGAGGGATCGTGACAGCTCAAACCACTAACAACACCAACAATATTTTAAAGAAGTTGTTTCCAATTCTAAAATATTTACTTAAGACTTTTAAGTGGAAGGCTTTAGAGTGAAAATAATATAAGTTGCTCACGTAAAAGATTTGAATATATCTGCAGATATCTGAAAGAAATAATGAAATCCAAGCGCACCCAAAGACAGTGCTGCTCAGACTTTCAAACGACTGTGCTTACCCTGAATACCATTTGCATAACTTCAGTTAAATTGATAGTAAATGAAGAATGAACATTTTCTTCCATTTCTTAGACTATCTACCTGAAAACTGTCACTTTCTTTTACCTTTTTTCTGTTTTTTTATTTTTTTATTTTTTACTTTTTTTATTTTTGCAAATGCGGGAAAATGGCAAAAACTTTGAATTTCCGTACACAGACTTTAAAATTTACATACAGAGAACACAAATCTGTGTACTTTTAAAAGAAGTCGTCTAAAATTGCTGAAGAACAGACGCTTAAAATTTAGCTTTTTCCCACATGCTAAACCATTTTGTGGGAAAAAAGTAAATACGGTTAAATGTGATTAATTTGGAATGTACATAACATACAGTGTCTTTGCAATCAGTCTTCTAATAAAATCACTTCACTTGATATGAAATGCGAGAAATTTAAAACACTTTTTTTTGACCCGCGCCCTTTAAATTATACGTGTCCGACTGCAAATATGACATATTGCAGGGTTAGGTCAGACGACAGCGGAAACGGGTTGTATTTTATTTCTATAATAAAAATATACATATATTTTTCGAGATAGATATTTCGAACTTGTAAAGATAACACAGGTCAGGGCTTGCCGGACACAAACTAAGGCTAGCTGTCCAGTAGGTTTGAAGGCGATTGGGCAAAAATGTTGCAGACCAATGACACTGTACCAAAGTAAACCGCCGTACCAGTATATACACAAAGCTATTTAAATCAAATAAAAAAATGTTTGCGATGAAGTTTAGAGGAGGCAGTGGTTTGCATGCGGGTTGTGGTAGGCTCTAGCTAGGCGCTGGGTGAGGCCGCTGTCAGTGCACAGTGAAGCCACAAGCTCCGCTAGTGCGCTGGACATTGGTCAATGGCACCAGGCCAACCTGGTAAACGGTAAAAAGCCCCCTCCCCACACTAGGCGCAATTGTGAAACCTAGCGTAAACACTCGAAACTAACCAAGCGCATTTTGGAATTTTTATATTTTTTACGTATTATAACAAGTGTGTGTCATCTGGAAAATCGAACCCCAATACGACGCACAAACGAATTTTTGGGCTTGGTTATGCTCCATGAAACATTTGGCGCACACCTGAAATATGCCTGATAAGATAATACAGTCAGTAAGATAATACATTAAATAAAACATCATGTGAGAAAAGTGACATTTTTTTAAATGTTTAGTAGAACAAGAATGTCCGTGGATATTGCGCCCAGCCGTAAAAGCGAAGATATTACAAAGGTGAAACGATAAACCGACAAAACGTGCATTTGTCAGTAGAGTTCATGGACAATGATGCTATCAAAACCAATTCAACAGCATCTGTGGGACGAACAACATTTCTTTTTATTTCTCTATCACTTTATCATCTATCAGTTCATTTAGCTAGTTTTTCCCAATAACAAAAACAATTCCAACTTCATTATAGTGATACAATGCATAAAATATTAATACAAAAAGAACTAGAGCGGCCAGTTTACACAAAACATAGCAGTACAGGCTTATATGACACACTTTCAATTGGCGTTTACTTAGTGTTTGGGTTTTTTGTAATCAAGTTCTCCGATATTCAGCAGGCTGAGAAATCGTACACACAAGATTTTTACTTAAGGACATCACACACCTTCTCTAATAACGTAACATGGTATGAAAAGTTGATAGAACCAACCTAACAGAGAAATAGTTAGATCAAGTTTGAATTCGATCTGACTTTTCCTTCTCGAGATACCTTATACACAACATTTTGTTCACCACATATACGCACACAGCACACATACTACACACACAGACACTATGTTTCCCCTTGACAACGCTGGTGCTGGAACTTGAAGGGAACAGCGTGTCACATTTCAAAGTAATCGAAGAAGACTACTATTTTTTTTGTGTTTTTCCATATCTGGCCAATATTTTGGCCCAGAAAAAAATTACATATGGAAGATCTCTGTCATATTTCAAAACAATCGGAATAGAAATTTCGCAAGAGTAGCATTTTGAGAAATTGTTTACACTAACACACGCACACAAACACCTCCCTACCCCCACCCCTACATACACACACATGACGGACAGCTAAATTCCCCACAAGTGATGCGTACAACCCAGCGACGATAGTCGGGCTGGGTGAAAAACAACGACTTCTAACAAACAGAAAGCAGTACCGTGTTGATGAGGCAGAAGCTGTCTTGCGATCCATGGAAAGGCTATTCATGGAGCCACTACGTCTAGAAGAGGGAGATACAACCCACTGGTTCATGCGACACAAACACAACAAGTAGTCGTCAACAATACTACGCGTTTTCCAAACATACAATGGAACATTTTAATGACACTTTAAATTAATGCGATGCCAAATTAACTGCTTCATTCGATCACAGACTCAGTGATAAAGATGCGCCACATGTCATCGGCATCACTGTTACCATAAACGCTTTTTTTTTAAATATTTCATGGCACTTACAAATCGAATGTCGGACCAAATGCCACACTTTGTCACCAAGTAGGATCAAATGCCACCCGGGTTAAATGCCATACTTATTAAACTGGTTATATCTTTTACTTATTCGCAAAAGTTTGAAATAGTAACATCTGCTGAGTTGTACGTCGTCACGTCGTTACAAGATAATTTGCAATTTAATTTTTTTTGTGTGAGCGTCAGACATTGTTTTTTGATTTATGATCCATGCTTCTTGCCAACTTTCTGTATACAAGCAATGAAAGATCACCGTTGTTTGATTTGTGTGTGCATGTATCTTTTAGTTGCGTGACATGAGAACAAGAATTTTAAGTGCTCATACAGGTAGAACTGCACTTTACATGCGTGTGTGATCCTGAGATCTGCGGCTACATGCTACTCACGGAGAGATTTCAATATTATTATGCAAAAAATTATTGTAACTGAGGCTAACTGCATTTTCTCAATCAAATATTTCTACAATCGTTCATAATTAAGTAAGTTTTCTTTAAGTAAAGGCAGAAAGAATTTTGAAACCGAACAATTTATAAAATTAAAATTATGGGAGGGGGGTGGAGCTTTAATTTGTAGCAATGTGGCATTTATTCCGGGTGGCTTTTCTTTACACGTGGCATTTGAACCCACAAAACAAAAAGGCGTCTCATTTATTCCTGGTGGCGCTTCATTCGAATGCTTCAGAAATCAATGCTATTTTCTACTCACTTGTAGAAGGCCACATCTATATCGACACATGTTTTAGTGATTTTTTACTGATATCGAATGCGTATATTTGGAAAACGGCTCTAACAGGAATACTACCTGACGTGTAACGTTATGAAATGCAGGAAATTCGTAAGAATTCAGACAGCACATGTATTTGAAGCGGAAACTTGGGTGTCATTGCGATATACAAAGTTACAAACATACGTCACTTCAAATAAACCTCTGTGCGTGTTATCCGCATAAAAAATACAACAATTACAAGATATTGACGTATTTTGTGTCAATATTAAGTATTATTGGCCAGTAAGACAATGCTCACCTTTGCGTCAACATTTTCTTAACTGGTCAATAATATCTTCAATTAGGTCAAGATATGCTTTGTTACATGACTTGTCTGGTGGTTTGATTACAAATAACTGACATCGATTTTGCACTCCGGTCAGCATTGCAAAATTACTGATTTGGGAATCGACCAATCAGATTGCAGGGTTTACCCAAGTCATGTAACTATTCAGTATTGCAACGCAATAACATTTACAGTGGAAATACAGATCTTGTTGTTAAACTATTTTATAAATACACATACTTCAAATAAACTTATGTAAATTCTTTCACTAAACCTGTCCCCGTTAGTAGAGGGGAAACCTAACTGATTGTAGCTTGAATACAGACGTGTTGGGGGTTTAATCATAGGTGCCATTTTTCTTCAACTAGATCAGCACGGTGGTCACCTTCAGTGCACGCTCTCGCATCACGCGCTCAGCACTTTTTCTTCTATTTTCCTCTTTCTCTACCACCCAGAACCAGCCTAACTACACTGTGCTTGTAACGGGGTGAGGGTTCATCCGGGTCTTGTTCTGAATGTGCACCCTGATCCGAGAAGGGAGTCAAAACCAACGCCGGAAGACAGAGCTCTAGATCTATTTATGGACAACAAAAACAGTGCATTTCTGAGCTTGACCATTATTTTTAACCAATTTATTCTTCACTAAGAAATTTATTACTTTGCCCATTCGTTTTCGGGTGGCACATGCATATTAGTGTGTCCAACTAGCCACACTGATGTATGCTTTGCCCACACATACGACTTCAAGTTGGTAAACAATGCGCTCTAACTCCGACAATGCACATTTTTTATCAATACATAGATCTACAGTTCTGTATATATGCATACAGTAAACTCCGATTAAACCGATGGATAACCCGACATATTGGTTTGGCCGTCATGTTTTAACGAAACCTGTGTAACAAAATCAACTGCAATACATATTTAAATAAATCGACATATTGATAAGTTTATGGTCCCAGCGTCGGTTAAGCGGAGTGCTTTGGGTTGGTGCGAACAATTATGCAGACAGAAAAAGAAGTTTCGAGGTGAGCCCCAGTCTGATCCGCGAGGCTTATTCCATAAGGCACAATCATATGATCGATTCTTTGTTTTCAAAGTAAACCGCGAAGGCTTTGTTAGGACATCATAAAGCAACTAATTATTTTAAGATCATATCAATATTGTTAAGATCGTCGAAAAGCGGTATAGGATGGACGTATTCACATGCTTCGTAAATAATTACTTTCGGCTCATGCAATATGAACAAGACCGTCAAGGTGCCCAGGTGGCGTCAGAGTTAACAAACGCGAACTGGTACTCCGATTCTTTCAAACTACGGCGGGCAGTTGGCGAAAATTTTAATTCTTTCAAATATTTTACATATCTTCAACATTAATTTCGAGAACGGCCCCTCAAGGTCACCAAAATTGTCGTTTTTCTTGGATAATTAAATATCCATATCTGTCTCCATGGGGGATAATTAAGAATTCGGTAGTGATCGGTTCGTCAAACTGGCGAATTGCAAAAATGAAATAATAGGTATTTGTTCAATTAAGTAGGCCATATTTCCACAAAATTTTACTCCGATTGAACGAAAACTGAAAGAGGAGTACCAATAAAGTTCACAGATGGACGGACGGACGGACGGACAAATGACAGAGACCCTACACGATGGGTATAATAGCGCATGTGGCCAATGGCCACCTGTGCTAAATACTGGTTGTAATTGATGGGCTTATAAATACAAGGGAAGGGGAGTACATGAACTACACTAGCAAGTTAGAAAAGCGGGTCAGCTTAGCAAATTTGTTCAACGAAATTTAGATAATAATGTGTAAGTAAGGTGTTAATAATTATTATCTGAGTGCTGTGCCGCAATTTCTCCGCAACCACAGTATATAATAACTGTAAAAGTCGTCAGAACCTGCTTACCTTGACATTGATCGCTTAAAGCGTGAATTGCACGACGTGAATTGGAACGGTCTGTACGAACCGAATTTGACAGTTAATCCAAAATAAGATATCTGAATATAAAACTGAAAAGTTATCCAGCAATGAACTATACCGACTAAAGGCTGCTGTAAACCTGTAACAAAGCAACTGTAACAGCTTGAACTTAACTAGAGATAAATGAAACCAGTTTCAGAAGGTTTCACAATTAAAAAAACATTCTGGACTAAATAAGAGTATCCTGATAAACAACAATGCAAATTCTAGAAGAATTCACTCTTGGCTGTTTAGTCTGTGGTGCAGCAAAGAATCCCGCCAGTTCAACATTTACTTTCAAATTCAGCTTTTCAGACTTTGAAATTTTCTACAGTTCAGTGCTGCCTATTTAAGCAGGCAGTTCCGCTCGGTATCTAACATGAAGTTATTAGTACACAAGCGATGAAAAGTATCGATGCGATACACACTGCACAGCACACAGGCGGATATTAACGTCGACTTGCCGTGCCCAGCCTTTTACAACGTGCCCACATGTTTCTATGTTTTCTAGCTACACTGTAATTTGTGCGCATATTTGACACTATGCACACAAATATGGGTCGGTCGTCACGGATATTGAATTTTCTTTGAAAGTATTTTCAAATTAGGTTTTCAGCTGTGCAGGCCAGACGTATCAACCTCCTTGCAGTTCGGTTGAACTCGCTCCTTTCTTGGTCAGGGTCCTTCATGCTTATTCGTGTTTAGCATCCCGTTATAATCACCACGTCGCGGCCGAGGTACACTGGCGGCCGTCTTCCGAAGAAATGGGGGTTCTCCGAATCTACAGTAGAAACTCGTTATAGCGATATCCGCTGTAACGACCTACCGTTGGTAATGACATAGTTATACTTTTTCGCTATTTGGGCGCATCGACACAATCTGTCGGCCCCCGCCACTTCGTTTTGCCGAGGTTGTACTATGTTTTGAAAATGACTTGTGATACTTGAAATATCTCACGGAGAAAACAATCATCCGGTTTTATAATGCAGTTAGCTGCAAATATTTCTGACATACAAATGTATCTATCACAAGAGAATCTCTCACAATAAGTCCCACGGTTTATTTCCCAACGCCAGTTCCTCTGGAACAAATCGTCCCTGGAACAATTTCCATTCCAGGCAAATCATCTCACGGCAGGACTTTCCAGAGAAACCTAAATGACCAGGGCGATCATCCGCAAATTCACACCCAAGCCTAGCAATTTGTGCTCATATTTATCTACAGAAAAAGGCCATGTTTTTTAATTGTCTTTAATAAAATCAAAGAAAAAATATCTCATTAATTCAGTGTTAATTCAGTGTCTGCATCACTATAAGCGAAAAATATATTTACGTCAAAGCATCCTGGAGTTTTGACAATGACAATACAAAAATTTCATATAATGCGATGAAAATCAAAACTCAAACATTGACAAAAGAATGTGAACCAAGGGAAATGAAATATAAGATTAGGCGACAGTGCACTGTGATTTTGCCCGCAAGCTAAAAATATCAGTTGAATTCTATTTAAGTGACAGAACTGAATTGAGTTTGGAAGCAAAGACGGCTAGTATACAAGCGACAGCTTCACGTCTATCAAACGTACAGTACCTTCCCGAAGCTTCTACCGAACTGCGCCTACTTTCACTTCTACTATATATTTCAAAATGTTCGAATTAAAACATAAACATTTTATTGATTTCGTTAGTATCTTGTAAGTGCAACTATGTACTATAAATAACAATAGAGAGTAAACTAAAAAATCTTCCGGTTAATGCAATTACTGGGAACATGCGAAGCATGCTTTCAAATAACATTACTTGTCATAATAATTAGAAACATCCATGTATTTGATTTTCTTCAATAATCTCTGAAAAAATTGGGACATACCGGTAAATAATTACCGTTCATTGAAATCTATCAGCCATTTCTATACCAGCTAGCTTATTACACCTGTCTGAGAACAGGCCCAGTGCTGGGATCTATGACGCCCTGCGGATACACAGAACAGTGCCTGCTTACGGATGCCCCAAACGCAAAACGAGGCGCCCAAATCACACATTCAACGTTTCCGATATTGCTCCGCTGTCTTTTATATGGGGTCGCACTACTTTACGTTAAGGAGTAAGTGAATGTGCCCTTGGAATTCAATGTTGAACATTTGTATAATCACAGATAGATATTATTGCTATGATTTTATCAATCTCCAGAGGCCGTCACTCCGGCAGTTATGATCACTCACGGGGAGAACAATTATCAGTCTTAAGACGTGCATATGGCATTGCGATATGGTCCCTTCATATCTCTCTATTCAGCACTTGGATAGTTAAGTGCAGACATATCAGAAATATGGGCATATTGAGCCCAAAAGTAATGGAGCCACTGTAGCCGTCCCTGAACAAGTATAAACTTTTAGTATTAATATTCTAAATGAAACAGCTGTTGAAACGTTTACCAATAAAAAAATGCAATCCTTTGAAAAAAAAACAAACAAACCAACGGAACACATGCACTGAGGGTAGAAGTAGAAGGCTGCATTTACAGACAATGCCTGGCCTGATTTACCTGGGACTGGCCGAGTCAGTGACATTGGTGCCGGGCACGGAGCCCCACTTCTTGAGGTTCGGGGATGTCCCGGTGCTACCCGAGCCTCTGCTTGCTCGGCTACCCTCTGCCGAGCTCATTGATGTGTGTCTCCTGAAAAGTACCATAATGGGCCTTTTCTGGTGGATGCAGTCTTCTTTGCAAAATGGGCAATGCTACAATTTTTGCTTGATTCTTTATCATAACTATCCAGTCTGTTTGCAGCCTTGGTAAATAACAAATACAAACACCCCGTCCCCTTAAAAATATTCTGTACCCATGCACGAGGTAGGAGAAGTAATAATTCATGTCCAGCAACAAAGTTAAGTAGGAACTTCCCAAGAACAAGAAAAAAGAACAAGGCTTTTCTCATCACTTATTCCCACTTGCAAACTTCGTTTGCAACTGGTTTAAGTTTTATTTATTTATTTTTTTTTTTTTTGAAAAAAATTGGATATCCCTGCTTCTAACCACCAGTAATAGAGCCCAAAAGAATAACCTTGATGCTTCAAAGGATTCCTTTTCATCCGGTTGAAATTATACAGTAGCTTGGAAATTACCAATACAGAAGCATAATCTCACTGGCACACGTGGCCAACATTGAACAAGGTTGTATAATGCAAACTTAAAGTTAAAAGTTAAAATCGAATGCTACTTGAAGTGAACTATAAGTGTACATAATTGTGACTGACTATTCAGACAACAGAATCAGGAGCCCAGCAACAATTACTTAAAATTCAATACCAAACTTTTTTTTCTAAAAAAAAAAAAAAAGAAAAAACACCACTGAACACTTTTTGTTTGTTGTTGATATCTGGGGTATTGCGCTCTCTTAATCAGTTTCGATCGTTTTGAAAATTTAGTTAAATTCGACTAAACACGGTCTTTCCATTTCACAAGCGGGTGGAGGGATGGGTTTGGCGGGGGAGGGGGGGGAGTGGGACATAAATACTGTGCCACAAGCTGAAGGTAAGGACTCACGGAGCGGCGGGTGACAAAGAAGAACCGGTATTAGCGGGGCTATCTGTACGCCCATGGTGTGTGTCGCGTGTGGAGCCGGCGCCACCGCTGTGCGACTTTCTGGCGGGTGTGCGCAGGGACGGTTTGCTCGGCAGCAAGTTGTTCTGTATCGCTACAAAAATACAAGGTCATATCCATTTCTAATCACCTCCCCATGCATGGACATACATCTAGAAAGGAAAACATTATTTAATACAGTAACAGTGACAATATCTCTCAGCTGAAGTGACAGCTCGGCCAATCAGGTTCCGCCACGACGGATTCCTTCGATGAATACCAGGTGATGTTCGCCAGCGCCTTAACACCGCAGTAGTCAACGGGGATTTTCTCACGTAATTAAAATTAAATAAGCGCTGCAATATTCCGCTAACACGTGTCTTGATGTCTGACACCTTCCTTTCCAGGACTGTGCAGGTGAACCTACAAGCTTTATACGCACGGCATACCAGCAACACGTGGCATGTTCAACTGGATTAAGCATTAAATAAAACAAAGTAGAGCACCTACATGGATTAGTTTATAGATTGTGAGGTATCGCCTTTGCTCAAAAGTAGTCAAACGTTCTCTGGCCTGTTTTGTTTCTTCAGGCAGTTACAACAAGATACAGGCAATGCACAGGTGTAATCCGGGAGAATCTGGCATTACGGCCTTGTCTTGTTATCATAGCCATTAGCGGTGTTGTTCTTGGACGGATTCATTAAGGATAAATCGCCAAACTCGCTACACCAACTCAAGAACTGGTATTTCTTGGAAAAAAAATTAGATTTTATTTCACTATTTGAAACAATAAGCTGAAAGACGAATGCAGAAATAGTCCACAACGTAATGCTTAATCTCGTGTTTTACCAGTTTATTAGTTAGATTCTGTGTTCGAAAACCTTAAAACAATCCCATTGACATTGTGACCAGCCGTGAATACGAAACAAATTACAAAGCTGACGGCAGAAAGCCACAAATATTAACAAAATTTAGATGCGATAATACACGTCATGAGCATCATTGCTATTAAAAGCGATGAGAGATCGGTGGAACGAACAGAAAACAGAAGCACTATAATCCCACTGAAGATCTAGTTCGGATCATTCCTGTTCAAGTTGAAACCGAGTGCACACAAAACATCAGCGTACAGGGATATAGTCCTTCGCGAACAATTCGAAGTCCTCCGGACCGGGAAAATTACCTCGAACTATTCGTGTTTCGAATTAACCCAATTAACACAAACCTTTTTTGTCATTTTGACCACGCAGCGCACAAATGCTATTATTTTTTGACAAAAGGCATTTATTACTCAGTATCTAAATCATATAATTCTTTTATAAACTCGGTCTTACTGCGTATTTTCAGTTCTTTTTTTTTTTTGTTTTTGTTTTTTTTTTTTTTGTAAATTTATTCTACTAAAGAGGTGAAATATTTTTAAGTATTCTATAATCCAAACGCTTTATTCTGCCATGAACCATAAAAAGAAAGAAAACAATACAAAATCGGTCACTACAGTCTTGTTTTACTCTACGTCTTGAACGTGTTAACTACAAGTTTACTGTTCGTCTTCTATCCTGATCTGGAAGGTGGTCACTACAAACAGGTTTAATGGACACCTCCTTTCTTCGAGTCTGGAATTTAGTCACTGCAAAACGATTTAATGCTCATAGAAGACGATTTTTCTGACCTTTTTTTAAATCCGGATTCCGGCTCTGCAAAGTGGTCACTTCAAACAGGTTTAATGGACGTCTTTGTTATCCGGGTCTAGAAGGTGGACACTACATTACCAACTCCCTCCTCAACATTTTTTTTAAAAACCTCAATAAGTTTTTTTTTTTTTGTAAAATCCACCCCCTTCCCCCCTTTACCATGGGTGCGGCTGCGAACGAAAACCTAATCCTTTTATCCAAATATACCACCACATCCATTAACTACAATATAGTTACAACCAATATAGTATACTTGGTATACTTGGTATGTAAATCATACATGGTCTCCTTATCTAGGAAAATGGTCGTAACAGACACGTTTTAGCTTATTATTGTAAACTGTGATTACTGCGATAACAGATCTCAATATATATATATATATATATATATATATATATATATATATATATATATATATATATATATATATTATAATCGCAAAGGTGGTGATCCGTTCGCCAAACTGGCGAATTGCGAGATTAAAGTAGTGGACTGCTGTCCCCCACGTGGGCCACATTTCCACATTTTATTACGAGCCGATAAAACAGTTCACAGACGTACGGACGGATAGACGACACGGCCCCACACGATGGATATAGCCTGTGTGGCTAATGGCCACCTGGGCTAATAAAAACCTACATCTGCCAGAATCAATGGAGTTGAGACGACGCAAACAATCCGCCAAGGCACTCTTCAGACACAATATTTCATCCTCCTGCAGCTGAACCTTCCTTTCTAAAGCACTCACTCGATCACGTAACTCCGCATTTTCATGGTCTATCATGTCACCTACAAAAATCACCATCATTATCTAATATCAATAACATACCGTAAGTAACGGCGCATAAGACGTGGCCTATACGCCGGTTTTTCGTTCAAAACCTCTTTTCGTTCAAAACCTCTTTTTGCTCCTCATATGCTATTTTTCTTTCGAACATAGGTATTTTGTTAAATTTATTACCAGTTTCATTAGACACACGCGATGAGTTAAGACCTAATCACCGAGATAAGAACCTTGCATCGCGCGCTGTTTGTTTGGACTGTGCAGTGTGTCACCGTTGGATTAAGTACATGTGTTTTCATACGTTTACAAACCTACTCTGTGAAGGGGTAAAAATAATGTACATATATAGGTGCAGCTTGCTTTGCGCCTTATTTGCAATTTTATTTTCAAAATTAGGGATTTGGGGATGACTGCTCCTTATATGTTGGGCGTCTTATGTGTCATGAATTACTTAGTTTGTGTCCATGACACTTTAACATAACTGAACTGAAAAAATAAGATTGTACACCGCCCCAGCCCATGAATGTTGATATCAGGATTTATGACACAGAAGTGTAACATTCAACCGTAACTTCAAGACAATAAGACTATGTACCTGGCGTCAGCCAAGATTTTAATACAAAAATGGGTTTATCGTCAATATCTCAGCCAATTTTCGACGAACCGCCAAAAAAGTAGTAGCCACGCCGACACTAATGTCCGCTGCCTTTAATAAACTACCGGTACAATAACACCATATCCTGGCGTCCTTTAGGATCTGGTGGTTTTCGCCAATATTTCTTTTTATTTTTTGGTAAACTATGAAAAAATAATAGTCATTTGGACACTTGTCCCCCGCCCCCGCCCCCTCCTCACACACGTTCAATCAGGAGATGTTTTTTTAAGAAATGAGGTTTTTGCCAATATTTCCGCCAGTTTCCGCAGGTCGTCAAACAACAGTAAAGCCACGCAGGTGTTAAATTCTTCTACCTTTAACCAACAGTTCAAGACCGACTATTTCCCTGGCACCAGTTAAGATTTTTCTAAAATTTTATCTTTCCGCCAATTTTTGGTGAATAAAAATAAATGTAGTTAGGTACGTAACTGTGATCACCACTTTTAATCAAAATTTTAACAGAGTACGAGCACATACCTGGCATCAGTTAAGATTTCAATAAGTAAATGGTTTTTCGCCAATATCTCCGATAATTTGGCGAACCACCCACAAAAAAAAAAACACAAAGTGGTAAGTACTTATGTACGTTATGGCAAGGTCATTACCAACGATCGTTATCTTAACCAAAATTTGATTTCTCTGGCTTCGGGTAAATTTTTGTAAACAAAATTATTTTGTCGCCAATATTTCCGCCAATTTCTGTTGGATCACAAAAGAACGGTAATAGCCGGGTACGTAGTGATACCTATTTCACGACAGTAAGTAATTACCCTGATGCCACGTAAGAGCTTACGAAAAAAGAGTTTTCACAAATATTTCCGCCTTTTTTATTTATTTATTGATTTTTTGAATTACAGAGAAAGTTATACCAAGCTAAGTACCAATGCTCGCTATCTTTTACCAATATTTCATGATATTAAGGCCTGAGGTTAGCTAAGATTTTTCTGATTTTTGTTGTTGTTCTTGTTGCTTTGCCAATATTTCCGCCAATTTTGGGCGAATCACCAAAAAACATTTAATAGTCAAGTGAGATCTAATGTCCAGTTCCCTCACTCAAAATTTTAAAAGGGATTATATAGCTACGTTACTGAAGATTTTTGTAAGGAATTGGTTTTTCGACAATATTTCCCTCAAATATTTCTGACTCAGGAAAACTAGTAGAAACCAGATCCCAATGGCTGTTATCTTCAACTAAAATTCCAAGACAGTAAGGCCATTTTTCTGGTGTGACCTAAGATTTTGCTGATTTTTTTCCCAATATTTCCCCCAATTTTTGGCGAATCACCAAACCAAGCAACATCCAGGTAGGTATTAATGCCTGCTACCTTTACGTAAAATTTCAAGACAGTAAAACTATTTTCCTGAAATGAGTGAAAATTTTAGTAATAGCCAGGTAAGTAACAATGGCCGCTATCTTCAATCAAAATTTTCAAAACAGTAACACCATTTCTCTGTCTGAGCTAAGAATTTACTGATTTTTTTTTCAACTTTCCGACAATTTTTGGAGAATCACAAAAAAGTAACAGCTGGGTAGATAGTAATGCCTGCCACCTTTTTTCCTGGAGTTAATTCAGATTCTACTTAAAATAGGGTTCTCGCAAATATTTCTTCCAATTTTTGGCGAATCGCCGAAAATAGTAATAGTCAGGTGGACACTTAAGCCTCTACCTTGCATTAAAAATTTGCGAATGTTTCCATTGAAACCCCAGCAGGTGATACGTTTTAAAGCATTTTTTTGGCCAATATTTCCGCCACTACATTCAGGCTAGAAATCTAACAGGAGGAGAGATTTTCAACTTAAAAGCGTACATATAAACATACTATTAAAGTCTGTTGTAGCCCCCGCTTATGTAGGAGCTGGAGCTAAAAATAAATAGGTCTCGGCTTACAAACTTCCCAGAAGTGCGTGGTTGGGAAGGCGTAAAAAAAGTTTTGAAATAAACTACAAGTTAGTGTCATTCGCAATAGCATTCATCCGGCAAGAAATCTCATGCATATTAGATTTTACTTTGAATGTTAACAAAATATTACTCAATATAAATTATTAACCAAATATTAACAGTTTGGACTGTTTGGATAACTTTGGCTTAAAGCTTAAGTCATGCCAATAAAAAACCTGAGCATATAAATTCTAAGCGTTAAGCTATGATAGTAGCAAAGTTCTCAATACGCTTTTCACTGATCGGGTTGTCCCTCACATCGTTTAACACAGTCGTCCAGGTGGCGGTTGTACCTCACACCAAAAAAATAAAAAAATAAATACAGCCATTATTCTGTCGCTGCAGCTTGGAAAAATTCGAAACGTTCTTTGATTTTTTTTTTGCTTCAATCAAATAAAACTATGCTTTTTTTGTCAATTCGAAAAGATCATTACTGCTGCTGAATATAGAGTAGAGGATCTTCTACACCCTGACATGTCCAGCGAACCTAACCGCGAGTGTCCCCCCCCCCCCGCCCAGGCCTGAAGCACCTGAAGTAATCCGACCCGGGACGGAATGACGGTATGAATCAGGTACTGTTGGAAGCATGCCCACGGACAACGGTCAGATAGTAAGCCCAGTCGGGGAGGAGTGAGCAGGGCTGGGGGATAAATCGAGTACGAACAAGCCTCGTACGAAGTTCTATACAGACCAGTCACCCACGCAAAACCGGAAGCGCTGCTTATATATATTCAGGTGTGAACAAGCAAAACTGTTTACCTTGACCGACCAGACTATCCATTTTGAATTTAACCATAACAACTCGAAGAAAACTTCGTTCCTCAAGAGGTACAATAACTGTATTACTTAATAACTGTCTGCTCACATTGATACAATGCAAATCCTACTCCAAATACATGCCGGCTCGATATTAATGAATTGATTTGTACTATACCAACACAGCGCGTAGTAAAATCAAAATAGATCAAAGAGAGTCACAATGCATGTGCGGTATAAACATTTCCCATTTTCGCTGTTGTATTTTTCGTATCTGAAAACCTGTTACCAATTCAGTCAGTAATTTTATATATATATATATATATATATATATATATATATATATATATATATTAGAAACCCGAGTTGCCACAACATAAGCAGCACCAGCGTTTCAATAACTTAGAAATGAAAGTTAGTTCGTTTTGTTGTTTGGGTTGGTCTTTTTCCAGAAATAAAGATAGTAGTTCCCTTTCACTGATCAAAAACATGGGAAAAAAGGGGGAAAAATATCAGCTTCTTTCTGGTAGAAAGTGGGAAGAAGCCGCTATCTTACTGACAAACTAAGGATGCTCCGGCTAGCCGGCTGCTTTCAGGTTCTTGACCTGAGCTTGTACAATTCTGGCTGTGTATGTGGTGCCTTAATACAACTACTTTCAATAAAAGTCAATGCAATGCTGTCAGAACCTTGAACTCTTTACTAACACTTGGTAAGTCGAAGACTTGCAAAGAGTATATTGAAGTTTTGTTTTAGCCTTATTTTATTTACATGACCAAACCGCGAAGCACAAACCAATTAAATTTTTCTTCTAGAAGGGTTTTGAACTGGAAAAAACTGCCTTGTCTGCAAAGCAAAAACAAACCAAAATTAGGCTGAGAAAGGTTTCAAAATTTTACTCGAAGGGAGAAAGTGAATTTTAGAATTTTTTAGCTAAGTGTTTATTGCGTTTCCTTTGAGAAATAGGTTCTCGTTTTCATCTTAAACTGCTTTCAAATTTCACAAGATCTATTAGGTTTTTATGATAAAATTACCGTCCCTGATGATCCAATCAAATGTTCTATAAATACACGAGTCTTTTTCATTTTTGTTTTTTTTTTATATATATATATTTAAGAACACTGGCTTCAATGATTATGATAGTCTGTGTTCAGACTACTGGCTCCTCTTTTTAATCAGACCAGCTGAAGTATAAAGTTTCCACTTGAAAATTATTTTAAGCACAGAAAAAAAACATCTCAATGCCAAGTATGTTGGGACATTGCACTCAGCTACTACTTTAAAATATTGATATAGCTCATTTAGATCAAGTTCTATATTATTCCAAAATTTGGTGTCAATCGGAACAGTAGTTTTTGACGAGTTGTGATGACAAAATGACGACAAAATGACGGGCGACTGTAAAGAAACAAGTATATCAGTGAAAATGATCATAGTCCCCCGCCGAAAGGTATCTGAATGGGGAGCAGTACAACCGATTCGCACGTAAAAAAGCAGGAGGGTGGTGGACGGAATTTTGGTCATCGAACAAAAGTGGAGGCATCGTGCCTCCACAAAAAAAAAATTGGTCATGTTGGGTGTTTCATAGTTTCGTCAATTTTTGGCCAAATCCAAAAACAATCCCACTTCGCACAATTGCAATATACATTCCTTCGCTCCATATAAACTCAAAACGCTACCGTGGAAAATAACTGAAAAATTGCGCGTAAAAACGTGCCCTCACAGTACCCTCCACAAACAAAAAATTGGTCAAGTTTGAAGTTTCACAGTTGGTGAATTTTTGGTCAAATTCAAAAATAACCCTAGGTCGCACAACTGCAACATATGTTATTACTTCGCACAAAAAATCGAAAGTCTGCGGTTAAAGGTGACTGAGAAGTCAAAAGAAACAAAAGTAGGGCCGTCGTGCCCGAACTAACAAAAAATTTGGTCAAGTTTGAAGTTTCACAGTTTCGTCAATTTTTAGTCAAATTAAAAAATAAACCCAGGTCACACAACTCCAACATATGTTGTCACTTCCCACACAAAATCAAAAGCCTGTGGTGAAATGTGAGTGAATAATCGCGCGTTTAAAAGTGGGGGCACTGGTAGTGGTCAGACGGACAGACGGACGAACAGACAGACAGACAGACAGACAAGGAGCGTTTTACAAGTCCCCCGCTCGGCGCGCTTAATAAGCGCTTAATAATTAATAATTAAACAAGCTTAATAATAAAAATAAATATTGATATAACTCGTTTAGATCAAATTCTATATTATTCCAAAGTTTGGTGCCAATCGGACCAGTAGTTTCTGACAAGTTGTGATGACAAAATGACGGGCAAAATCACGGGCGACTGTGAAGAAAAAAAAACGATGAAAATCTCACGGGTGCCCTAATACGTGGGTAAGTAACGTGCATCAAAAAAATTGATAGAACCGTTCGACCTAACCCAGGAATAAACAGACCATGTTCGAATTCGATCCGACTTTTCGTTCTCGAGATACCCGCACACATTTGTTCACAGCAGACTGACACACACATGTACGTGCACACAAGACGTACAAAACGTACAAACACTATATGCCTCCCCTTGGTCGGGGAGACATAATTCTGCACGAATCCATTATCTGAGTAAATATTTTACAAATAATCGTTAATCCCTTTATTTACATTTTTGGTCACTTGGCTTGGTCACATGACATTTCAAGCCTAAAACGTAAAAACACATTCTACAGGTGAGTGAGGTAGCGGACTTTTCTGTACTTCAATGAAGAAATAATAGCTACGCTGTCCATTAAAAATTGTGCCTTTTTTGCAAAAAAAAGTATTTTATGCATGAACTTACAGTAAATATTTGAATAATTACGGGTGGTGTGCAGGATTCGCGCCTCAGAACATATGAAGTTGACCCCGATTAGAGGAGCAATGAAACGCTTCGCAGCTCTCATAGAGATAAACGTTATTTAAATCAGATTTGACTCGGAGCCAGCTCCAAGAAGCGGCTCGCTACAGGGTTTCGGCAAACCGCGTCAACTCCTCGCCATATAACAACGATAATGATAAACAACATCAAGAATACGGAAATAACCACAAATCTCCCGCAGTAGCTGAAATTTGTTTGCAAGCAGGGAGCACATTTTATTACGTGAAAAGTGAAATGAATTTCGCAATTATCCGCCAAAAACTTTTGAACTGATATCTCAACAAGAATGTCCAGGGACATCGTGACCAGTCGAGATCTGGCAAATCACGTATCAACAGGCTTGTATGCCTGCCATAAAGTGGTAGCCATATCGCTGAACCCGGCTGCCGAAAATCCGCGCAAAATTATAACGGAATCCGGTCTAAATTGTGGAGAAGAATCATTTTGAAAATGGCCTTCAAACTAGAGCGGCCAGTGCACACAAAACACAAGAGTACAGGCTTATACCACACATTTCAACCGAGATCATTTTTACCCAATGGCGTCCGGCCATATATGAAAGAATCCTTCTGACCTACCAAGCAACAATCCCAACTTTCAACTTTCTCGATGTTCAACGGCGGAGAAATTTCGTACACACGTTTTTTATTTAATGACGTTATACGCCTTCCGCAATAAACTAACGTGCGTCAAAAGTTGAGAGAACCTACCCAAGGAATAAACAGTTGATGTTTGCAGTTGATCTGACCTCTCGTTCTCGAGATATCTTGCACACAGCATTTTGCTCACAATAGACTGACACACACGCACACACACGTAGAACGTACAAACACTATGGGCTGATTTCATAACTTAAGTCTAGACCTGGTCTGAAACCAGTTTTCAAACCCAGTCTAGACAGGGCTTTTTTCAGTTTTTACAGACATTAAAGATCACATATGAATGTGGTCTGGACCGAGGCTGTGAAATTCACTTTAGTCTGAAACCCAGTTTTCACCGCGGTCTAGACTGAGTTTGCTCCAAATCAGGTCTAGACTAAGTTGTGAAATCGGCCCTATATGTCTCCCTTTGGTCGGGGAGACACAAATATTTTTAAATGCCCCCCCCCCCCCCCATTTAGCCAATTTTATGAGGATCGCCAGAAGAGTCACTTTTGAAAAGAGACCTGTAGTGAACATTTATGAAAAATTCCAAGACAATCCCATTAAAATCGTGGAAGAAGAAAGGCTTTGAAAACTAGCTACTGGAAAATAAATGGTCGATCGCCAAACAAGTAACTTTGCAAGAGATGGCCATCTAGTGAGCTTATATGCAAAACTTGAAGGACATTCCACTCAGTATTGGAAGAAAAAAACTTTGGAAAATTGGTTACGAAAGAATTTTAAAATGCCGCCCATTTTGCAAATTTTTGGCAGATCGACAAAAAGATAATTTTCAAGAGATAACCCTCGAAGGAATAATCGTTCAAAACTGGCATGAAATCCGATCAAAACTGTGGGAGAGGAAGCATTTTGAAAATTGGCTACCAATAAATTAAAAAATGACCCCCATTTGGCCAATTTTTTGTGCATCGCCAAAAAAAAAAAATTATCAAGACAGGTTTTCATACTGAATTTTTGTGCAAAATTTGACGAAAATCTGATCGAAATTGTGGGAGAAGAAAACTGGCAAACAACAATTTTAAATGCCACCCCCCCCCCCCCCCCCCCACATTCGGGCATTTTTTTGAGGTTTGTCAAAAGAAGTAATCTTTCAAAAGAGGCCTACCCAGAGAACATCCCTACAAAATTGGAAAGGAACCGAATCGAAATTGTGGGAGAAGCATTGTGAAAACTGGAAAGCAATAAATTCAGGGACGCAATTTTACCAATTTTTGCGAAGTGCAAAAAAGTAATTTTTCAAGAGGGGCCTACACAGAAAAAAATCTATAAAATTTGAAAAAATCTAATCAAAATTGTCGAAGAAGAAGCATTTTGAAAACTGACAAATGTAATTTTTAAAGAGGGGCCTATCCAGAGAACAATAGTACAAAGTTGGAACAGAATCCAATCAAAACTGTGGGAGAAGAAGCATTTTAAAAAACTGAACTGAAATAAATTAAAAATACCCCCATTTGGCCAATTTTTTTGCGGATTGCCAAGAAGAATAATTTTACAAGGGAAGCCTACGCAGAGAAGATTCGCACAAAATTTAAAGAAAATCTAATCAAATTTTTGGGAGGAAGAAGCATTTTGAAAATTGGCAAACCAGAAAATTTTAAATGCCGCCCTTTTGGCCATTTTTTGGCGGTTGACAAAAAAAGGACTTTTTCAAGAGAGACCTACCTACAGAACATTTGGATAAAATTGGAAAGGAATTCAATCAAAATTGTGGGAGAGGAAGCATTTTGAAAATTGGCTACTATTAAATTAAAAATGACCCTCACTTGGCCAATTTTTGGTGGATCGCAAAAAAAAAAAAAATGTTCAAGACAGGTCCTCTTGATGAATATTTCTACCAAATTTAAGTAAATCTGATCGAAATTGTGGACGAACAAACGTTTTTAAAATAGGCAACCAAAACATTTTAATTGGCCCCATTTGGTCAATTTTTGGCGGATCGCCGGAAAAAAATGTAAGAGAGGCCTACCTAGAGAACAGTCTTACATAATTAGAAAGGAATCCAATCGCGATTGTGGCAGAAGGAGAATACTGGAAACTGGACTCCAATAAATAAAACGTTGCCTCCATTTGGCCTGTTGTTGGCGCGTTGCCAAAGAATTTATTTTTCAAAAGAGACCTACCTCGAGAACACTCGTACAAAATTTAAAGACAGTCTGATCAAATTTGTGGGAGAATCATTCTGAAAACTGGCAGCCAGAAAATTTTAAATGCCGCCAATTTGGCCAATTCTTAGCCCTTCGCCAAAAAAAAAAAAAAAACAAAATTCAAGAGAGGCCTACCTAGAGAACATTTGTACAAAATTGGAAAGGAATTCAAGTAAAATTTGGTGGATCGCACAAAAAAGTAATTTCTCAAGAGAAGCCTAGCCTAGCTAGTGCACATACGTACAAAAATTAACGAAAATCCGATCAAAATTGTGAGGAAAACAAGCACTCGATAAATTGACAGCCAAAACAAAATTAAATGCCCCCAATCTAGCCAATTTTTGGCGGTTTGCCAAAAAAAGTAATTTTTCAAGAGAGGCATACCTAGGGAATACTCGTAAAAAATGTTAAAGGAATCCGATCATAACTGAATGAGAAGAAACATTTTGAAAACTGGACTCAAATAAATTAAACAATGCCCCCATTTTACCAATTTTTGCGAATCGCCATAAAAGAAAAATAAATAAATAAAATAAAAAAATAAGAGAGGGTTACCAAAAAAAAATGTCGTATAAAATTTGAAGAACATCTCATCAAAATTGAGGGAGAAGAAGCATTTTGAAAATTGACAAAAAGTTAAATATTTTGTGCGTACAGAATAAACTTGGCCTAATTCTGGACCCATCAATTGTTTGAGTATACATTTCACGGATAATCTATAACCTCTTTATTTAAAACTGTGGTCACATGACTTTGGTTATACGGTATTTAAAGTCCGGAACGTAAAACTTGATAGGTGAGTGCGGAATTTAAATTTTCTGCTCATTAAAAGTTGTGCATGTTTTACAAAAAGGGTATACTGGGTACGAACTTTCTGAAAATATTTGAAAAACATGGACTAGTATTCGGCCCTTAGGTCAAATGTAGTTGACTCCTATTAGCCGGACACTGGAAGTCGTTGTAGCTCTGACAGAGAGATATACCGAGTAAGTGTAAATGGGAGCTGACTCAGAGCTGGTTTGTGACAAACTAAAGCACTCCTAATCGTGTTATTTTTTTAATTCCAGTTTTTCTTTTTGCAGTAACACAAAATTCTATAAACTACTGCAGACTACATCACAATTCAAATGGGAAATTTTCCGCTTTTCACACAGTTAGCTTGAAAGAGCGTTTCCTTTTGGAGTGCGAGTCAGAAATGACGATCAGCTGCTTCCATCTACGGTATGAGATAGTAATTTTTTGCAATACAAAGACTGTCAGTCACATTTTGATATTCATATACAAACTTAAAACCACTCTGAAACAAGTGCCTTAATCGGATTTGTATATCACACATGTCGCCGCTACTTTCTTTACATAATTAACATATCCTCACCTACAACCTCCATGTCTGTGTCAGAACCACAACACTGATTTCTGTGACGTTGCAAATTGTGTGATTCTATATACTCGTACCAGCGGATGGTCTACATAATTGAACCAATTTCTGTGCTTTGAAGTGGATAGTTAAATAATGTGATTACTTTTCGGTCCTATTTAGTGCTCGCCCCTCTTTTGAAAGCAAAAACAACAGAATGATTATTCGTAAATATCCTTGTGGTCCTTTGGTTTTACAAGGGTTTTCTACAATTTGTGTTTCTTTGGGGAAGTTCACCAGTCTTCGCAGTATTAGTCCATAAACCAATAGTGTTCTTTTAGTCCACAACTTGTCTGACAACTTGAAGAACTTTTATTCATTTTCAAACAAGTTGTAGCTTTGCGGGCTTAAGATTTAAAAAAAAATTATGTACTTAATTCAATCGGTTTTACATTTGGGCACTCAAAAGCTAATTCGCATTGGAAATGTTAAAAAGGTGTTATTATAAATTCGATTCGTAATTCAATGCTCATAAATACAGTTGCTAGCTTTTCTTTAGATATTATCTCACTCAATAATTTGTTATTATCAAAGTCTTCAACTCACAATTTTGAATTCTTTGTATTGAATTTATTCATAATTTGAAAGTATTTGGATATCTTCGTTGAATATAATAAATAATATGTAATTTATTTACATATTATGAATTAACTAAAATTTCAGATTTGATTTTGCCATAAGATACTCCGGTAATAATAATGTACTATAATGTAACGTTTTAGATATATATCGATTATAACTGATGAATTATTTATAAATCGTTTCAAAGAAACGCTAGGTACCACAGTCAAAAAGAGAATCATAGCTAAGACATCGTTTTTTATTGAATACAATTTATATGCTTCGCAGAATTTATGACCCTAAAGTTTCATCTATCATAGGTACCTCGTGTATACCGCAGCGGTGAATTTGGTGTCGAAAAACGTTGTGTATCATGTTTTTCCTTTTATGTTCGTCTCTTAAACCACATGTTTTAAAAGCTCCAAAGCCGACAGCTTATATCAACTGGTCCAGGAATTTTTTCAATGAAATCCACAAAGAATTTACGAATCCTTAGCTGGCCAGTGTTAACACCCAGCTGAAATGCTGATTTCACACCTGATAATTTTTATGCGCACAGCCGTTGTATCGCCTCTCAAAGTTGGCGCTTCATCGCCTGCTAGTTTGTTTTCCTTCATGCTTTTTTTAAATATCAGTTCAAAGTTCATGGTGTGTAATTACAAAGTTTTTATTTCACTTTTTCGCGCAATAAACCGCGCTCCCTGTTTGTAAACAAATGTAAATTCAGGGTTCATACATGTGAGGGAAAACCTGGAAAAATATTTTTGTCAGGGAATAAGCCAAATCATCAGACTTTGGGCATTCCCACTAAAAATGCGCCAAAATTCTGTGTTTCGAATAAAAATAGCCGGGTAAAAAATGAAAGAAATGATAGAAAGATTTCGCCTGAATGTCAAATTTCTCTTGCAGGGTTTTTTAACAACCCGTATGCTATTTTACAAAATTTATTACAAGTTTTAACAAATAGTTTGAGATTTCTTTTTTTATGTTGCAAGTATGAGCTGTTTTAGCGATATTTCTTCAATAATTTTCCATCATTTCTGTTATTTTTTACCCGGTTCCATCGCAGTCGAAGCTCAAAATTCTTGCGCATTTTATTCCAAACACCAAAGTGTGATTTGGTTTATTTTCAGGGAATTTCATCTTACTGGAAAAAGTCAGGGAAATGTCAGGGAATTTTGTAAAAATGTCAGGGGAAAATGGGATTATTTGGCAAGTAAATTTTTGTATTATTGATAATATATTTTCTCTTATCTTGCTTTGGCATAAGGAGGCCGATAAAAATACAAAAATACCTGTGAGTAAATAAAGACTAGAAAAATCACAGTTGCTGGGTTTTCTTTAGTCCTAGATGACTCTTACTTCCTTCCAGGCTTTCTGACCTAGGAAGACATAAAGGGGGCACTTCGACTAGGTTTTCTTATTACTGATCAGTAACAAATAATATTATATCTTAAAATGGCTTATCTGGTGAAAATTTAATTTGGTCATGGAAAATGTCAGTAAAATGTCAGGGAATTTTATAAATCCTGTAAATTACTGCGGGAGATTTGTGGTTATTTCAATTTTGAGGAAAGCTCAACACAAGTTCTATGTCACTGCGACAGTACTTTGAGGGTTTTAGCAGAAAAAAAATAAATGCCAGTAAATACGTGTGGGTCGTTCAGTGTCTGCAAAATCACCACAGCGGGGCCTAAAAGCGAGGGCAGTTGACTTGCATAATAATCCACCAGTAGCGAACCGTTTCTGGAGGCTATCCGTGGATGGGGTGGGGGGGGGGGGGGTTGTAGCTCCGAGTCAGCTTTGACTTCAATAGCTCATGGATCAGAATGGGTAATAACAAAATGCCAAGTTCCCGCTCTACTAAATAAGCCAGATACAAATTTCGCAACCCTTTCAACTGAAAGACTCCCTACTTTGCGATACGTGACAACTGAAAATCAGCCATTGAAGATGTTCTTTTTCATTTCGCCAATTTGGTTATGTTACAGCGAATCTGTAAAACCAGCGAATCTATAGATTCGCTGAAAATTTCATCGAATCTGTAGATTCGCTGACTCACTTAGCGAATCCGTGCTGAGCTATGGATTGTTTCCAATGATTAACAAGCCAACTCGTATCACGCTAGGTAGTGCAACCATTATAGATAATATCTTTACAAATGTAATATGTAAAAGTTCAAATGGTGTTTTACTAGATGATACAATAAGTGATCATTTACCAGTATTTGGAGTTATTAAAAATGAAAATGTCAATCGGAAGCTCAGTAAAACCTATAGATACCTTAGAGCAACAAACGAAAATAATATAAAATCATTTATGTGTGAATTAAATTGCAATGACTGGTCTTCTTTATGTAGGACATATGATGTTAACGAAGCATACAATTTTTTTATTGCCGAGATTAAACGTTTATATGATAAGAATTGTCCTTTGAAAAAAGTTGGTATAAATAATAAGAGGCCTCATAAGCCGTGGATAACAAAGGGTTTAAAAAAATGTATACGTAGAAAAGAGAAACTACATATGCGCTTTGTACAAAACAGAACTGTAGACAATGAACGTAAATATAAAACTTACAGGAATAAACTAACTTGTATTAAACGTTTTGCCGAGAAGCTGTACTACAGTCATACTTTGGAAAAAAACATCTTCAATATTAAACAAACGTGGCGTATTTTAAACGAAGCAATTAATAAGAGAAAATCAGGTTCTTCCTTACCAGATAAATTTGTAGACGCCAAGGGCTGTAAAGTAGCAGATCGGAAAGAAGTTGCTAACAATTTTAATTCTTTCTTTGTTGATGTTGGACCTAATTTAGCTAACAATATTGAATCTGTGCCTGAAAAATGCATTTATGATTTCCTGAAATCTTCTAATATTAATTCTATGTTTACATCAGCGGTCGTTGAGTCTGAGGTAATTAGTATAGTTGATAAATTTAAAAACAAAACGTCTATGGATTGTGAAAACTTAGATATGACGATAATTAAGCAGATTATGGGGTTTATTGCAAAACCTTTTGTATATATTTGTAATCTTTCGTTTACTAGTGGGCTGTTTCCAGAGCAAATGAAAATTGCTAAAGTAGTGCCTTTGTTTAAGTCTGGTGACAAAGAATCCTTTAATAATTACCGGCCTGTATCACTTTTGCCCCAATTTTCTAAGGTCCTTGAAAAATTATTTTATGTCAGATTAAACAAATTTGTAAATGAAAATAATTTATTGGCAGAATGTCAGTACGGTTTTAGAAATAACAGAGCTGCCTCACTTGCCTTAGTCGAATTGTTAGAAAAAATTACAAATTCTTTAGATAACAGACTGTCAACTGTTGGTGTTTTCATCGACCTAAAAAAAGCGTTCGACACGATCAATCACAAACTATTGTTAAAAAAACTTGAACATTATGGTATTAGGGGTGTAGCATTAAATTGGATAAGCAGTTACTTGTATAATCGTCTTCAATATGTAAAATTCAAAGACACAGAATCTGAAAAACTGATGGTCAAATGTGGAGTACCTCAGGGCTCTATATTGGGTCCTCTTTTATTTATATTGTATATAAATGACATATGTAATGTTTCAAAAATGTTAATGTTTATTTTGTTTGCAGACGATACAAATTTGTTTTTCTCTGGTCGTGATACTGCTGTTTTGTGTAGCAAAATAAATGGTGAACTTGAAAAATTAAATATTTGGTTTAAAGTTAACAAACTGTCACTTAATGTCAAAAAGACCAATATATGATCTTTTCAAATACTAGTGCAAGTGTTACAATAAGTCCTGAGATTAGCGGTTGCCGTATTGAACGAGTATATGTAACAAAATTTCTCGGAGTATTAATTGATAGTAAACTTACGTGGAGAGATCATGTATCATTTGTCAGTCAGAAGTTATCTAACTGTTGTTCCATAATTTACAAGGCCAGTTATTGTTTAAACGTAGGCGCTCTTCGTTCCTTATATTGTACTCTTTTCTTGCCTTATATCACATACTGTAGCGAAATTTGGGGAGTTGCAAGTAAATGTATTACGAATTCAATTGTCAAATTGCAAAAGAAAGTAGTCAGAATAGTCTGTAAAACTAGTAAATATGCCCATACAAACGAGCTGTTCTACAAGTTACGAATGATCAAATTTTATGATTTGGTAGATTTAAAAGTATTAATTATAATGTATAAAGCCTACAAATCCGCTCTTCCTTCAAATGTCCAAGTATGTTTTCATAGCAAAAGTTTCAAATACGATACTCGTGGAAAAAATCAGTTCAAAACACAATATGCACGTACAAAAATAAAATCTAGATGCATAAGTATCTATGGTGTAAAATTGTTCAAAGGAATTCCTGATCACATCAGAAATGCTTCTAATTTAAATTCTTTTAAAATGAAATACAAGCAATTCGTGTTTGATAAATATCTGAATTTATAAATCTTGGTTCATTCTGAAACAGTGTGTCCTAAATCACTTTCTTTTCTTATTTGTTTCGACTGGTTGTAAACATTGACTAGCCTATTGGTAAAACTTAGATACTCTGTTGTTGTGACTTAATGTAAGTAAAGCAGGTGGATCAGGTCTACAAGTTTTTTTAAAAACTTTTTCGATTCACCTTTTCTTCATGCTGTCATTATCGTAATCTTGCAGTGTTACTTGTACCAATTTGTACATATACATGATGAATAAATAAATCTATCTATCTATCTATCTATTCGCTGATTCACTTAGCGAATCTGTAGATTCGCTTAAAATCTACAGATTCGCTGGTTTTTCACCTTTAAAATTATACAGATTCGCTGAAATTGCCTGACCAGTCATCTTTACCGACAGGATTACTTATGTTGGGTGATATTTTAAATTTAATTGCTGTTATATGATTTCTTTACTCCAGAGGTGTTTTACACATCTTTTTCTTGTTTTTTTGGTAATGTGATATATTGCAGTCGAAACTTTTAAAATTACACATATTTTTATTTAACTAGCTTTAAAATGCATTGTTGAAATGCGAATTTCTAGTCTCAAATGAAAAACAGTATTGGAAATAGTTGCTATCAATATTCACAAAGGCTTAAATTAAGTTTCTCTCTTTTTTTTTCGTCTTCAATAAAAGTGATCACAGCAAATCACTAGATGAAATGAGTCACATAAAAGCATTTAAATTTCAAATATCACCCAACACAAGTAATCCTGCAATTTGGCTAATGGCAATTTGAATGATACTCAGAAGGGGAGTAATGATTGCAATTTATTTAGAAACAATAGTATTAACAGGGTTCGTACAAGTGCTTAGAAGTGCTTAGGAGTGCTTATTTTTGGAAATAAAAAATAAAACTGCTTAGAAGTGCTTATTTTTCATGACAAAGTGCTTAGAAGTGCTTATTTTTGATTTTCTAATTAATGTTTCTTATTTTTTATATATATTTATTATATATACATAGTTATTTTTCAATTACCTTATTTTTTGTCATGATTACATAATAATATAGTGAAGGTCAGATTTCGTTTTACCATGTAGTTCGTTTGGATGCATACAGTGTGCGTTCGTCACTCATAAATAAAGAGTATAGTTTTTTGGACCTTGTCTTTGTATCCCCTGTGGGCCGGGGATGACAGAATAAGCGCACTGCGTTTGCTTTATGCATGTCGTAAGAGTCGACTTAGTAAAGCTACTGTGCGTTTGATGTTTGGGTGGCACAGTTTTTCTTCGATGGTGCCAAAAAAGAAAGATTTTAAAAAAATAACAATAAAAATCACTTGAATAAAAAAAATAATAGCAACTGAATGATATTATACATTGAACTTACGTACTTTTCTAATTTCAAACGGGCAGTTATTACCTTCCGCCATTCCATCGTAGCAAAGAGTCTGGGGATACCTCATGCCCAACCATCTTTGCGGCCATCGTAACCCTCTTGTCCAGAACCTATTTTCAGAGTATCTTGTCCAGGTCTGTTATCATGAAAGGACATTTTTAAGGTATTGTCTCACTCGTTTTCTTGCTGATTTTTGATAACGCTGGCCACATTTTACAGTGCTTCCCATTTTATTGAGAACCGTCGGTAACAATCTAAAAGCAGCCGGTACCATGATAAATCCCGTTTATGTAAAATAATTCAATACTATATGTTGATCTTTACCGGTAATCGGCTCACATGGAAAGCGCCGTGATAGCTTCCATATATCGGCAAATGGAAAAGAAAAGCGTTCCTAGAAAACAGTTTCTTGTTATTTAGTGATCTAACTGCACGACGAGACGATTATACAGAGGTTACCGGTTCCACAGTGTTTCCTACAAAATTCAGTCGCCACAGATGGTTCGAGAATGTTTCAGTTTCTGAGAATCTTCTGAGTACCTTGCCAAATTTAAAGGCATACACAAATGCCTCTGAAGCCAAAAAGGTCACAAAACCAAGCTCAAAGTCTTGAAACTGTTAAAGAGTGGCTGAGTGATCCCCTGGTTGAGGTTAAGCTAAACTTGTTTTTGTCGATCGCCCGTCAAGTCACGCCTTTTTGAGAGGTATTTCAAACCGATAGACCCATGTTGCCTGTTCTAGCCTCCGTCAAAAGTGAAAAGCCCACTCTTGAAAACGGATATCAGAGACATTTACCTTCAATGAAACTTGACAGTGACTCTGTGGTCCTGGCAGATAAAGTGGACATCGGCTGAGTTCACAGCTGAGAGCGCTTTCAAACAACAGCTGAGGAAAAAGAAGATAAGTGAACGTGATGTTCTAGAATGCCGCACGCAAGTGAAATCGGGTCTGCAAAAGATGATGCAGAAGCTTCAGTCAAAATCTCCTCAGAAATATAAACTCGTGAAAAGTGCTATGTGTCTCAGTCCGAAGGAATTGGCTTCTAGGCCTGACGTTTGCCGTCAAGAATTCGTTGAAGTTCTCAGCATCTTAGATGATGCAGGAAAATTAAGCGGTGAGAATTGTGAAAAAGCGAAGACCCAATTTGACAATTTCATTGATGTTGTCGTTTCGAGATGTACCGAGGAGTTCAGGAAATTTGATTACATCAATGATAGATTTGACTGTTTTTTCAAGAAAGACGTAGAATCCAAACGCGAATGAGCCGTTGTGGCATGTTGTGAAACTTGTCCTTATGTTTTCACATGGACAGGCTACCCTGGAGAGAGGCTTTTCGGTGAATAAAGAAGTTGCGGTAACCAATTTATCTGAAAAATCGTTTGTTGCGCAGAGAACTATTTTAGATCATACTAGAGCAAGTGGTGGTTGTTTGAACGTCGATATAACAAAGAGGATGATTTATATGTGCAACAGTGCTCGCAACAGATACTCCCAGTATCTTGAAGATCAACGTAGACTCAAATGTGCTGAGGCAAAACAGTCGAAAAAGAAGTCGATCGAACGGGACATTAGGGCACTCAAAGAGAAAAAAGCAAGATTGGAAAGTGATACTGAAGGTTTGCGAAGATCGACAGAGGACCTTCTAGACAAGGTAGAAACTGCAAAAGGAGACAAAATTCAACTCATGGTTGCCGAGTCAAACAGCCTCAGGCGATCAAAGAACCAAAGGCTTCAGGAGGCACGGCTTATTAAAGAAAAAATGTTAAAGAAAATGGAGGAACTTAAGGATTCCATTTGGTTTCAAAGACGAAATTTCCGTAAGGTGTTCACACACACAAAAAATGTGACTTTGGAAACTATCGTATTTTTGTACGATTTTTGTGATAAGTAGTATTTGATCTCTCTCGAGTATTGATCTCTCGTTTGATATTGACATAATGGGTATACTCTGATTATTAAGTGTCTTTTGTTTCTCCAGAATCAGTTATTTTTTATGCGTTTATGTACTTTTTGCAGTTTAAAAATTGTACTTCCATTCTACATGGTTGAGAGCTTGATATTATCATTGTGAATTTGCTTGAAATTTGAATGCATTGATTTGTAGATGAAGAAACGATAAACTAAGTAGAAATTCTTTTCTTGGGTAATTGCGCTCGTTTAACTGTAGTTTTGTTTCATTAAAGTGTGTAAGTTTGCCATCTCAAATGTATAATTTACTGCTATATTTATTTATTATTGACAGTTTATTTTTATTCATATATTGCGAAGGGTTATTTTTATTGTTCAGGTGACGCCGAAAGCTTTTTTTTGCGTACGCGTGTAATCATTGTGATAGAATTTATAAAATGTGAAAATAAGTGGTGTTAAAACATAGCAAAGAACTTAGGACTAGTTCATCTGCAGATTTATGGATTTGCTTAAAGTTTATTGTTTTGCGTAGTTGAGACTGGACTCGATCACTACATAAGATAGTTCAGGTATTTTGCTTTTTCAGTTTTAAATTTTGTTATTTTTAGAGATTGCTGTGAGTTGAGTTCTTTTTATGCTAAAACGCCAACCTACTTATGAAAACGATTTTCTTGTGGCATAAAATGTCGTAAGCAATTAATCACCTAGTGTGATATTACTGAGATTAGGTAGGGCACGGAATAAAAGTAATAAGTTGTTATTGATGGTATGTTTGCCACTGCTTTCAATATTTTTGAAAATGTCGTGTGTAGTATGATTGATAACTTTTTTGAAAAATTTTAGACTTTAATATTTTAAACTCGTTATCTATACTTAGCTTTTTATAGTTCCTAAATTTGGTTCTAATCAAAAAGTTTTATTATCCAGATGATTCATGTCTAGAATGTTTATTATGTAAGATGTTCTGGTATTTCAATAAATTGAATAATGATTAAAAGGGTCATATTGGAATCAAATCGTATTTCTAGTCAAGTTCTTATGAAACTTGTTTGTTAAGCTTTCTGCACTCAAAACCGTTGTATAGTTTGACTAAATGCTTTCCGAAATCCCGTAGCATCGCCCTTAATTTCGAAGGTATAAGTCCACTTCAAAAGAGATAAATAAAACAGGTTTCCAAAATGACACCTTTAAAAATATATATACCTATATGACGATATAAACGGCGTGGAACGGGCGGCTGTAAGGGGTTAAGGCAGGTCGCATATATATATATATATATATATATATATATATATATATATATATATATATATATATTTATATATATATATATATATATATGTATGAGGGCTTAGAAAGTGCTTAGTTTTTGAAGCGAGAAGTGCTTAGAAAGTGCTTAGTTTTGGTGAAAAATTGCTTAGAAGTGCTTATTTTTTTACGTCAAGTATCTGTACGAACCCTGTTATTAAGATTTGCTGTGATCACTTTTATGAAAGACGATAACACAAAGAGAGAAGCTTAATTTAAGCCTTTGTGAATATTGATACCAAGTATTTTCCAACGCTTTCCAATATTGTTTTTCATTTGAGTCTAGAAATTTGCACTTCAACAATGCATTTTAAAGCTAGTACTATATATATATAGTTAAACAAAAACATGTGTAATTTTAAAAGTTCCGATTGCAATATATCCCATTCCCCCCCAAAAAAAAAACAAGAAAAAGATTTGTAAAACACCTCTGTTGTAAAGAAGTCACATAACAGCAATTAAATTTCAAATATCACCCAACACAAGTAATCCTGTCGGTAAAGATGACTGGTCAGGCAATTATAGCGAATCTGTATAATTTTAAAGGTGAAAATCCAGCGAATCTGTAGATTCGCTGAAAATTTTCAGCGAATCTACAGATTCGCTAAGTGAGTCAGCGAATCTACAGATTCGCAAAGTGAGTGAGCGAATCTACAGATTCGCTGAAATTTTCAGCGAATCTATAGATTCGCTGGTTTTACAGATTTGCTGTAACAGATATACTGTAACTATCTGTCTCTCCAAAAATTTAAAGGGTTTTGGATTATCTGTAAAATAGATACTCAAATAATTCATAGATGCAGAATTAGGCATAATTTTTTTCTGTGCACCCATAATTTGTTACTTATACAATAATTTCTTTCATGATTTTTAGCCATAGCTTCTGCATAAGCAGAGACTCTAGCAGGCCTTCCAGCGGAACCTATTAAAACCTATTAAACCTATCTTTTTCAAAAGAGACCTATTTTTGCGAAAATGGCCGATTAAACGTATAAAAACCTATTTTTTATAATGCTAATCAATTTTTTTTGACTATTTATTTTTCTTGATATTATCTTTTTCTCACGCGAAATCTTACCAAAAAACTCACATTTTTTAGATTAATTTCACAGAATAATGATGGTTAAAGTATATTAGTGAACAGAGTATATCTAAAATTTGAGATTCTTATTTGATGGTTGGTGTAAGTAACAGGAGTGTAGGGTATAGGTCGTTTTGCCAACGGTCACCTTGCCAACAACCAATTTGCCAATTGCTATTTTGCCAATTTCCGTTTTGCCAACACACCTCGATCATTTTGCCAATTTCCGTTTTGCCAACAAAATAATATTTTTTATAGAAAAAAAAATAAAAGACAAAAAAAAAATACAATAATTTATTGAGCAATAACAGACTCAATATTGACGCCTTGTACCATCTCAATTTCATACTTTTCTGACATCATAATTCTAAACTATCTCACCAATCTACTGTCAACTTAAACTCAGCACTTGTACTTTACACCCAAATAGTTTCCTAATCTACTGTTAATTTCTACTCCTGAATGCTGCGCAGTCTGTTTCAGTGAAACAGAAATTTACACAGAGTTCCAACTTCATGATTCAACGCCCCAACCTAATGCAATGTCCAACACTTTAAAGTCTTGCAGTGTTTTCGATCCAGATCCGTAAATTGCGCAAAGTGTTCTAAGGCGCTTCTGTATTTCTGCGTACGCTCTGCGTACTCTTCTTCCGTGGCTCTCCCTTGGCGTCCTGTGCAATTTTCACACAAACAACTGCGGCGTCTTTACGGAGCGCCAGAAGTCCGGTAAAGAACGTCGGATTTTGATGACCAGCTATTTGCTGGAACTATGAGTTGCAGCTTTCACAGAGGTTGTTCGTCCTGTCCCCGCCGTCGAGTGTTCGGTCGTAAACGCTATATGTCTCCGGAGTAAAGAGTGGCGGAATACGACGCAATCGAGGAGCGGCTGGTTGGTCGCTGTCTGACAGTTCCTCTTATGCGTTCTCTCGGATGAAAGCTAAGGCATTGCGTACGTCGGCTAGCGGAGCAAACACTAAGCGGTCCAGCATGCCGCATACGTGTGAGGACTTATGGTGACGTTCGGTGTATGGTACCAATCCCAACTGCTGAATCTTCCGCCACGTGTTCTGCGTAAGGTGAAAGAAGCACCAATGGGTGACCACCTGGTCACCAAAAACTTCGTGGTCTGCAAGTTCAAAGTTTGTGACTAAAGTAGTCGGAACTTGATTAAGCCCAAGGCGGCACACTTGACGCCAATATGGCGAGGCATGGCGCTGTATATTTGCTGTGTTTTGCCGGGGAGAAATGCATACACGCGGGACGCAGACGAGCGGAAGCCTGATAATGTACATTTGCGCAAACAGCTTGGAAGCCATTGAGAATATCCCATCCATAAACCACATTGTTGGCAGGCACGGAAGGCCGAGGCTGGCATCTGTGACAAAATTCACTTCGGTTGCGGGGTCGGGACCGTCGTCGTGCAGAAGAACCGCGTTGAATATTTGCCGCCTGTCTCCGACCACTCATCTGGGACCAGTTCATGTAACGACATAAAATTATAAAATTTATTATTATTATTATTATTATTATTGTTATTATTAACGTCTAAAATTTAAATCAAATCTTATTTGAGGACTGACTTTATATTTTATTACAAACTGTTGTATATATTTTATTTATTATATTTTATTATTATTATTATCATTACTATTATTGCTACTACTACTACCACTACTACTACTACAACTATTATTATTATTATTATTATTATTATTATTATTATTATTATTATTTTAAAGTAAATAAAAGTCAAAAAGGCAGATGACTTGCGCTTACTTTTGGAAGCGTACCGCGTTTCTGCCGTCGAATGGCACGCTTGTATTGGCAGTGATTGTCGAACTGGGTACCGCAGTAATTTTGTTGTCGGGAGTCACTGAACCGGTACACTTATGACTGGTTCGTAGACGCAACACCATCGAATCCAGTCCTGACTTGCAACCTTTTTAGTGTACATATGAACATCAAGGCACCCTTTTTACCTCCACGACTTAATTGTAGTCAGAAGTTCCATTTTTCATGATTCATAGCTGGTTTGTTCCATACTTTTTTCTACAAATTCCACATTGCATCCCTAGTCATTGACCTCAGGTATTGAATCAAGAGCGTACACCACTTTCTCGAATCCACATCTCGAAACCGCGACCTCGGGTATTGAATCGAGGGCGTACACGTCTTGGGCATATTCGCAAATCTTTGACCTTAGGTGTTAATCGATGCAGACACGACGTGAAGATATTCTGAGTCCACATCCCTAAGCCATGACTCAGAATCCATGGAATCTAAATTGAATCCCTAATCCTTGACCTCAGGTATTTAACTCAAAAACTATGTTCTTTTAAACATTAAATTCTACAAAATATTGCTGACAAAATGGTAGGGGCGGGTTGGCAAAATGGAAATTAACAAAGTGGTTGTTGGCAAAGTGACCGTTGGCAAACTGCTATATTCACCACTGTGGCGGGACTTTCAGCTTCACTGGCAGCTTGTTACTCCTCCGCCGCCGCGTAGCGCGGAACAGGGGACTATTGAATTCGGTTCTATCCGTCTGTCCGTCATCCTTTGGCATAGGGTGTCGTTTCCGCGACAGATCTCAAGAACTACTAGAGGGATGTTATTTAAACCTTGCACATGCGTAGAATAAGGATTGCAGTTGTGCACCTGGGCATAGGTTCATCGTCAGCCGAAAAATTTGGACTACAGACTTCGTCCAAAATCCGAAATTGTCCTTGAAATGATGAGATAGGGTGTCCTTTCCGCGACTGATCTCAAGAACTGCTGGAGGGATTTCATTGAAATCTTGCACATGCGTAGAATAAACGCTCTAGTTGTGCCCCTGGGTATAGGTTTCGACGTCGGCCGACAAAGCGGCCAGGGGACTTAGTCAGACCTCGAAACGTCTTGAAATCTTGCTCGCCTGGGGTGGACTTAGCCAGTTTTACTGACATACATGTTTCTTCTGTATTAACTGTCGTATTGCAGTTAAATGAGCGTTGAAATGTGGGGCAGCTATAGTCCTGGTGATTTAACATCTGGACACAAGGCCAGCTTATTCGCCAAAGACACCATAATCCGAAATCAACGCACGCCAAAATGCGAGCAAGCCATTTCACAAACACTGAAGGATCGGTATACAGGACAGACCAGAACAAAAATGAGAACCCCGCGCACGCTAACGAGGCTCATGCAACAGCACAGGGATAATGAAAGGTATTCTTTTCAGCACGCTTTGCCTCAACGATATCAGGCTTTGTAAAATAATAAACTTATGGCTCAACTTATTTCGGTCACTGCATCAACTTACCCCATGGCTGGGATAATTTGAGCCAATTTACAACCTTAAAGAAATTAAAGAGGTACACTCCTATTATGTGAGCTGGGGGCAGGATATGATACCACACAAAAGTGGTGCTTGTGCTTTGACGCCGCCTGTTTGTTACATAAAAAGGGTTTCATTCCAAAGTCTTTGTCAGCATTCCCTGACTTAATACAGTAATAGCTATGAAGTTTGAGTAAATGTGGCTAGCGGAGTTTGATAGGTGGTTAAATAACGTAAAATTTACGTGTAATTTCTGACTACCGGTCATCTGCCCCTCCCCCGTCAAATGCCCCTTTCTTAGACTTCGTTGGACTGGTCTTATTAGGCCCCAACCCTTCGGATTGGGGCCTATAGGTTTGGGGTGTCCGTCCGTCTGTCCGTCCGTCTGTCCGTCATCGCTTTATACCCCTATGAATTTGGGGGGCGGTTGGGGCCTGCTTGTGTTTCACAAATACTTACTTGTTACATCAGTGGGGGACCTTGTATGTATATCTAGGGGTGGGGGAAACGGGGCACTTTTTTGGTGACCACTTCCGATCCTGCTCGCAAAAGGTTTAAATGAAGGATTAATATCCCTGGGCACCGAAACTAGCAATAATTAGCGAATTGATGAAAAATTCGCACGCCAACCTGAGCTTTTCTACCCCCACCCTAAAAATTACAAAAATTCAATAAAATGACAGTTTAAATTTGTATTTTGCCGAGACTAGTAATAGTCCGATAAGGCGTTGATAAATATAAATTTGATTGCATTTATTTCTGGAGCCCACAAAAATGACTTGTTCGACGCCGCCCTCTGAAAAGACCACGATTCTGAGCCAGTCAATACAGTCTAAAATTGTGGACATTTTTTAGTTTTATTTGTTTTGTTGTACATAGTTTTTTTGTAACGTCAATAAATCAGACAGAATCTTGTATTTTAATTTGCAGTTCATTTATACATTAAAAAAAGAGGGGGGGGGGGGGGGTCATTATTTGATAGAGGGGGTCAGTATTTGATAATCAAATTTTGACCCGGGGTCACTTTTCTATGGGGGTCAATATTTGATGGGTGTCAGGAGCCTTACACAGTGAAACATGAAGTGGAACCTAGCAAAATTATACAATTTTTAAAAAGAAATCAACCTGTATCAGTATTTCTAGTCGCCATTTATTTTATGATTTTAGAATATACACGGTTTGAGCTTACCTGGATTTTAACTTGTAGTATTGTTTTCTAGTCACTGATTACTGAGATGTTTATACACAATGTAACCAGGTAAGGGTCGGTCGTGTCGTTAAACAAATCATATAAGTAACTAACGAGCTCTTTTTAACTGTGAAGGCGTCAGGGCCACTGTCAAACGATGGTATTAGACATTTTCTTCCAGTAAGCTTTTATTTGCAGGACCAGACATCGAGGATTGAACTCATGCATCCTTGAAATGTCAAAGCGTATTCCTGGCTACGTTGTATCTTCAAGAGAGACCAAGGTAGGCTACTTCTTAACCAGTTCGCACTAAGCTAAATGCTTCCAGAAATGAAAATGGATTAAATATTGCAATCGATTGTAAACTATAGCACACCAAGCAGTGGTAAATAAAATGGCTTTTGATTGCAATTAAAATCTGTTATTCCTTTATTGTAATTTACTCTTCGGTAATCGAAACTAATCTAAATTCGTGAATCCATATCTTGCCACCGTGAACAAACAAACAATCAATGTGAAGGTTTCAACAACAGATTCTTTCATCTCGTCATGCATACTCATCCCATGATCTGGACCTTCATAAACGCGATCAAAGGCGGAGACTGAGATGTACGTGAGGAGATTGAAGAAGACATCCGCGGCGAATCACTATGCAAGAGGATCCGCAAAGACTATGTCGCACTAGAGCGCAACTTGAAGTCTGTGCATGGATATAGCGGAGGGTCTGGAAGGAAACGCACACAACATCCGCTGGATCCTGATAAACCGTCAAAATCGGGAAACGGATGAATACACTTTTCATATTTGGAGATGTAATAGTTACTAGATTTTGTACTAGCAGACACAGCATTTCTTAGTTTTTCGTTCTAGCAGTTACAGTGTTTGTTAGATTTAGGTACTAGTGATAGTTTGCTTTTCGTAAAGTAGCAGTGTTTTGTATTGGTAAAAAACAGAGTTAACGCACTTTTGAAACTATAATAAAATTTATCTTGTTAATTCGTTTGTATATTGGATAAGAAGCGATGCTCTATGGTGGCCACTATTACCAGAGAATAAATTGCAATAAAGGAATAAAAGATTCGATTGCAATATTTTATCCACTTTCATTTCTGGAAACATTCTGGGCGGAGACATTTTACCCCCCCCCCCCCCCCCCCCCTCCATCTTACACATAGAGGTATTTTGGGCGGAGACATTCTGACCCCTTTGCCTTCTTTGGGGGACATTATGGCCGGAGACATTTTGGCGCATGCCGTTAACTTGACTTTCAGGAAATCTCGACGAAGGCTTGAATTCAGAAGAGGTGGCTGGAAGGGTCGATGGTAAAGCGCGATAACACAAGAGTACGTCGTCCCAAGTTGAAAATTGATCACGTGTATCAATATTTATTTGGCAGATTGTTAAGCTACAGCGGGTGATTTCATACATATGCCACCTAGAGAACCATATACAAGATTTATGCGAGGAACAAGACGTTGATCTGGAGTATAAGAACTTATTTCTTTCTCCTCATTTGAACAAAGAAGGTGAGTACTGAACTTGATTACCCGTTATGGCATCTAGAAACAAAATACCAACAGTGCAAACATAAACCTCCTGTCTGATCATGTGTCTGATGCATATTATTATTTTCACGGCTGTAATATTCTGTGGATATTCTGTTTTAAGCCTTGCACTCTCATCTCACAGTGATTCAGTGTTGCTATTGTGTCAGATGGGTCAGTAGCATTTAGGACAGTGGCATTATGGTTGAATCCGGGACAGAAGGGCCCTGGACAAAAGGGCCTTGGACATAAGGGCCTTTCCCAAAACGGCCTTTTCCAAAAGGGCCTTTCCCAAAACGGCCCGAAATGAAAAGTTGGACAAAAGGGCCTTGAGAATTTTTTTGGGATATGGTTCTCAAAATTATTTTTATTTTTTGTGTGATAAAATAACAACTCCAAAAACAGAGTTTAATGATTTTTTGCCTGATTCAGACAAATTTTTGGCTGTCATTTATTACTTTGTGTTGTGTCCATTGCTGTTGGTCACAGTTCAAATAAAGACTTCAAATTCAAAACTCATATATCAGCAAGACACTGACACGCCAACATCATCCGGCTTAGCAGCACAGTGCTGAGGAACGAAACAAAGGACAGAGATTATCTTTTGTGGCACAATGGCTTCGAAATCTGGCATCTAAAGAGAGTGATGCGAAGTAATTAAAAAAGTCTTTACAGTGAGTAAAACATCAAGGCACTGATTGAACAAACAGGGATTAAGCTGTGGCACTGTGCTTCGGAAATTTCGGTGATGGGAAGTAATTGAAACAACAGATCAAGGCAGTTATCTTTAAAAACACAATGAAGCCTGTTTTTTTATTTTTTATTTTATTGCATATTTTATTAAAGAATTAAAACTCAAAATCATACAAAAAATTTCTCAAGGCCCTTTTGTCCCACTTTTCATTTAGGGCCGTTTTGGGAAAGGCCTTTTTGGGAAAGGCCCTTATGTCCAAGGCCCTTTTGTCCAAGGCCCTTCTGTCTGGATACCTTATGGTTACGTTATCAACAGCGACATTTAGGCCAAGTTTTAAACTATGATATAGGTATGGAATGCCGTTTTAGCATTGAATGCTTATTAACACTTGACAAGTCTTTGACTTGGTCAAGGCTTATGTGAATTTGTGCGGGCAGCCGTTGGTGCATTTTTTTTCTTAACAGTAAAAATTCATTTTCTTGTCAGCATCTTCTCTGACACTACAGGCTCTAAGACCACAAAACTTTTTACTTATGTAGAACTTTATCTGAGGGTGTGCATCCCGCCTTTTTTGGTCTACGATTTCGTTTTCATGCTTAAAACGCCATGCGAACACAGCCGATTTTAGAATAAATAAATTAAAAAATAAAGTGTTATTTGCTTTCAAAACCTGAGTGATATGTGCCCTACGCTGTAATTCCCCCAGACACTTGGCGGAGCTACTTCCGTGCCGCATGCCTCACGGGACTTTGCAAACACTGAGGAGACAGCGAGGCGGTAAACCACCAGAGTAGCGGCGGTCAACACCAAACACTGAGTAGACACGGAGGTGGAGCTTGCAGTAAGCCGCCAGAGTAGCGAGTGTCAGGCCGAAGTCTGGTTGGTCGCTGAATTGTGCGGGGGATTAAGTCGGACATGACATAATCAGGTGCTGCTGGAAAACTCTTCACAAATGCAAGCAAGCCGTGGTCAAGCAAGCGCTTCCAGCAGCGCTAAACGTGTGAGGCCAGAGGAAACCAGATGGCAGCAGTGGGTTAAAGGTCATGCTCGAATTTTTAGCGCTCTAAAACGCTCGGGACTACTCGAGACCAAAGAGGATCGCGACCGTTACAACTTGTTGGTATAAAGTTTGGTGACATGTGCGAACATTATCCCCTTGCAAGCTGAATGAGATACGACTACGAATATCGGCCAAACTTGTTGGCAGGGGGGGGGGGGGGGGGCGACGATACATATGTCCTCGGTATCTGTTGCTTCTCGTCCCGTTTCTAAGCAACATCCACCCGGAAAAGCAAAGCAAACCGAGAGAGAGGCCCCAAGAGATCCAAATGGCATTTTAACGGCAATTTTAATTTCCGCCGTGGCTGCAGACTACTAAACTGCGGTTTTGCGCATTCCTGTCTGAAATGTTTTCAGAACCACCCCGATGTTATGCATAGAGACTAGGGTCACGCGGTCTGTAGCCCGCTAACTGAGCGACTTGACGAATGGGAACGACAACTCGAAACGGTTAAGGACAGGCGTTTATTCTTCACAGTTTACTGATGGTTTCGATATCGTTAACGTCGGTACAGACAACGCCAAGTGTGCCGAAGCCCAGAATAGCCGCTCTGCCGAGCTACAATATCGCAATGAAGTGGATTCCCAACTCAGCAAAGAAATTGCCTTAGGCCGCTACGAAATGGTTCAAGATAAACCAGTTATTGTCTCCCCGATCCCCGCCATACCCAAAGAAAACGGTGAAATCCGCTTAATTCACCACTGTTCACCACCGCAAGGAGCTTCCGTCAATTCGCTAGCCTCACCTGACAAGCATGTCTTCACGTCCGTGGATATCACTGTCAGCATGGTCGGTAAGAACTTTTTTATGGCAAAGGTGGATTTTAAGTCAACTTACCGCCAGGTTCCGATCAGCGAATCTTCACAGCGTCTTACTGGTTTAAAGTGGAAATTTAAAGGGGACAAACATCACACATATCTTGTGGATACCAGGCTGCCTTTTGGAGCGTCGCTAAGCGTTTGTATTTTTTCACCGAATTTCGCAGAGCGTTGGCCGCATTCTTCAGAGAGCGGGGTAAAAGCAGTAATCTGTTATCTCGGCAACTTTTTTGTCACCGCTGAGACGTTCGACGACACACTCAAGGCTATGCGTCTTCTGATAGGGCACCTCAGATTGCTCGGCTTTGCAATCAGCTAGAAAAACTGCATTTCCCCTACGCGCAAACTAACGTTTCTTGGAGTAACTATCGGTTCCACTCTGACGATTTCCACGGAAAAACAAAGCGAAGTACAGTCCCTCTTGGCCCATTACGTAAGTTCAGATAAAACGCAATCTCTAGAGCCTCCTTGGCAAACTGAACTCGGTTGGTCGGGTTGTTGGCATAATACGACCTGCCATGCGACATCTAATCGTTCTCATGACGTCACTCCGCCGCGCTAACCACCGCACCCGTATCACTACGGAAACTCGCCGCGACCTTAATGTGCTTTGCGCCTCTTTCAACGGTACATGCCACTTTGCTCCAAAAAAGGCTATGCCCAATCGCGGCTTTCACATCGCCACCGACGCTGTCCCGACTGCTGCTGGCGCAGCGGTTGTGCGCCATAATAGAGTAATCGAATGGCTTTATTGCAACGTCGCCACTGATATGCCCACCATCAATGATAACGACATCAACGCAAAGGAACTAGCTGCTGTTCTCTTAGCTCTGCGTCGCTGGGCACCGCTCTGCGCTTCTAAAACTGTCCAGCTATACACGGATACTAACGCTACCCTGTATGCCCTCAGCCGAGGGAGGATTAAAAATACCATCGCTTCCGATGTATTATACAGTTTTGCCACACCATACTTTTTTTAAGAATTATCTTTTTTTTTTCTTTTTTTTTTTTTGGAAAATCCCCAAATCATCCTTATTTTATCCTTAAAACACCTTTTTATCCTTTTTTTCCACCAAAATAAAAACTCCTTTTTTCATCCTTTTTTCTACTTATAATTTTTAACTGATTAATAACGGCGGTTTGACATTGGTCCTAATTGCTGTCTGTATAAAGGCTTGCTGATTGAGTATTTCCTTGGACAGTATTTATGTCTCCCAAGGGGAGACACAAAGTGTTTGTGCGTTCTGTGTGTGTGTGTGTGTCAGTCTTGTGAACAACATGTGTGCAAGATATCTCGAGAACGAAACATTGGATCGACTTCAAACTTGGTCGATTCATTGCTTCGTCAGGTCGGACGATATCACATGATCAAGGCAGGTGTATGACGTCATTACGTAAAGATCTTGTGAGCGAAATTTCTCAGCCGCTGAACATCGGTGAAAGTTTAAACTTGGTGGGGTTGTTGCTTGGTAGGTTCGGAAGATTCTAGAAATTTTCTTCGCGAGTACAACGAACGAATGCGGCGTATGACGTCATCACGTAAAATATGAACATTCTTGACTGTTCCTGCATTCTGTAAATGCTTCAAAACATGACCGCATTACTGTCGGTCCATTGCTATTTGTTATTGAAATTGAGCTTTTTTGTGTGTTTCTCATCTACGGCTATGACGTAACATGCCACTCAGTCAGGGGTCAGTTTCAGTTGTGGTGCATGATCAAGTCGTTATCTACGAGGTCATTGAATGCTATTGTCGTATTTATAGATCTCAGCAGGTCTAGCTATTGATTCGCCGCATACTTGATTCGGTTGCTAAGGTGTTCGATATGGGAGCTATTTTGCATTTGGGGTGTTATATTTTGTACGCATCAAAACGTTCAGTTTCCATGGTCGGATCGTTTTCAAATTTAACACAGTGAAAGAATATATATTAAAAGTGTGCAGTGTCAAGTTTTCAACTCGATCGACTAAAAATTGTCGAAATTATGGCCCTCTGAACTTAGGCAATGTTTCGTGTATTGCACTGTCATACAGGCGACTTTGTACGCATCACTTCGACATGAACGCTTTGAGATAAAGCTATGAAACCTTACACAGTGAAAGAATATATTGAAGATGTGCAACGTCAAAGTTTCAGTTTGATCGACCAAAAATTGTCGAAATAATGGCCAATCAATCAAAACCAGGGCTTTTAATCTATCAGGTCTTTCTTTACAACAGATGTCACAAAGAATCGAGTGACGTGCCATCCCACAACTGCATATCAGTTTCAATTCCGAATGCTTGAATATAAAAGCGCTGGCTGGGGGCTTGTTTTTTTTTTATTTATTTATTATTATTATTGTTATTATTATTATTATTTTTTTTTTGCAGATCCGCCATAAATTGGCCGAATAGGGGAGGGGGCTGGCGTTATAGTTGCTGGCTTGTAATCGGGTGCAAGCTCGTTTGCGCGAAGAACCCAGTTAAGGTGCATGCAACTAGCGTCCTGGAGGGGAGTAGCAGGGGTATTTTTGCCACCCCCCCCCCCACCCCCCCATCTTCCCCTCCCTGTTGCATGGACCTCCCTGCTGCATAGAATATAAAGAACGCTGTGTCGAGCGCTACACAAAGCGCACAACCCCTTCCTTTCAATATATAATTTATTCCCCACAGGGAATATATGCGATCGACCGCGTGTATCTGTTGGTCTGTCGGTCGGTCTGTCATCAAGAGCCTGTTAACACGATAACTTAAAAATTCCTGAAAGGATTTGAATGAAACTTGGTATGTAGCTTCTGTGGGAACAAACACAGATCGGTATTGGAAATGGGCCAGGTTCGTCCAAGGAAAATGGACCAGCTGGACTTGGAAAATTTCAACTATTGATGGCCGTGTTTAACTGATTGGTCGCCTGTGGGGAATATGTGGGCTTGCACACTGCTCTAGTTTTCAAGGGACTCATTAATACTGTGGATTCAGTTTCGTATGAAGAAACCTGCAGTCATTGGTAAAAGTGGTGGTGTCCCATCTGAAGGCTGCGATTTTTAGAGCAGTTAAATGGAGAATCATGAATAACGTCTTTTTTGTGGCCCATCTTCCCGACTTCATCGCCTGATGCGTTTTAGTGTATGTTTTCACAACATATTGATGATACATGAACTATTTAATAACAGAATTAAAGTTGCCACAAGCTGCCCGCCGTATTTTGATAGAATCACAGTACCATTAAATGTCTTGTTACTCTGACGCCATCTGGTCACTGTCACGTGACGGTCCTGTTCTTATTTACTGTTTGTTTGCCAGTTTTTTCAAGGAGGTTTTTAAGCCTGGCGGTTTTTGGAAGTGCATTCACATCCAGTTGGGTCACTGCCATTTGGGAGTCATTTTACCTTCGTCAGACAAAGGCTCAAAATTTGAATTGCAGATAGAACGCTATCAAAAGTTACTCATTACCCGAGACCTGTGAAAAACGTTGCAGATGGATTGTGGGATAGCCATTCGCGGTCAGGAGAACCCGTCACAGCTGCTAGAAAGGTATCGTTCGTCAAAGTATCACACCAGACTTCACAACCAACTACATCCCTGAATTACAAGCAGTGCTCAGAATGAACGAAATTTGCGGTTACCGCCACCCTTCCGAAATATTTACTTTCAACCTTGAGTTCACTTCTTTAACGTACCGGTACATAAACGGCCGTCGTTAGATCATGTATCCCCCCATCCCAGTCCCTCCCCCCCCCCCTCAAATAATAATATTAATAAATAAATAAATAATATAATATAATAATTACAAAAACCAAACTTCTTTTGTAAAAAAAAATAAACAAATACCTAAATAAAAACACACATTGGAGAAAAAGACCCCCCCCCCCCTATAAAGTTGTTCAGTATATTTTCATTTCATTACGACTTCACTAGAGCAATATACGAATTTTTGATATTCACAGGAAGAGGGAAGTTCGAACAGCGCTCAGAATCTGTGGGCCGCGCATCGCAACTGGTTTGATTGTAAACAGGAGTGCGCTTCGTCTGTGTGGGAAGATAGTCTTGATCAAGGTATAATAAATGCGCTTGTTTGGATACTTGTGCACAACGTGTACGTGATGCATGTTTCTGAGGGTGGGCGGGGGGGGGGGTAGGGGGGGAGTGGCGGAGGGCTCATATATCAAAGATTTTCTTGTGTTAAGATACAGAAATTCCCATGAAATTAGTTTAAGCCAAAAATGAATATAAGACTGATTTCTGGAAATGTGGATGGCGGAAAAATTCCAAAAAGGTATGGAGGTATCAGTTTTGATACCTTAAGTAATTAGAACTGTTCACAATAGCGACAAAAATTATCATTTCTAGGAAAGAAGCCTTTCATTGTGATTTCATGGTGGCCGGTTTAATTCACCTGTTAGTTCAGAATTTTTAAGTTCTGTACGCTAACTTATAATCATCCACGGTTTAAAATAATCAATAATGCTGCTGTATGTGTGCGCATTCTGGATCGACTCGAAGAGAAATATCTAAAACTGAACTGGTTTTTGCTACTTCCTAGCGATAAATTTACTCCGGTGCTTGACGGTGCGATTTTCTCTGTAGCCACTGGCTGTGTAGTGGGAAATACAGAGTTCATAGCTCTCCTTGAAATCCTGGAAAATCCTGGAATTCGGCAAAATCATTCAAGGATCATGGAAAATCCTGGAATCTGACAAACAATCCTTGAAAATTCTGGAATTCGTAATTAATTTTTTTTCTAATTTATGAAATATACCTATTTTTCCTGTGTGTATGATTTAAAAATATAATTTACACATAGATAATCGAATTTTTTTGGTTTAGAGGTACAAATGAACGACATTCTTGAATTTAAAATGTTTTTAAAGTTCTTGGAAAACTCCTTTAAAATCCTGGAGTTTCGCCTGCAAATATCCTTGAAAATCCTGGAATTTTATCTCCAAATGTCCTTGAAAATCCTGGAATTTGACGTCTGGTTTTCGCTTTTTTTTACCTTTGCGGCGTTGGGCCAATGTTTCTGTGTACCAATTAAGCCAGGCACAACGACCGTGCAGCTTTGCCATTGGTACGGTTATATACGATGACACTGTGTGTCAATGCACATGAGGGACGAATACTACAGCAGGGGAAATGCAGGCCATGATGTTGGCGAAATACGGTGCAAAAAAAATAAAAATTTAGAGAACTTTCAGCAATTCAATAACTCCTTGAGACTCGTCCCAAGTGTATAAAAATGTTATTGTTTTTTGTGTGTTTTTTTTTTAATTGTTTGGTTTCTCCTTTCACTTGTGTCATGTTTTCACTTTCACGGCTGGGCACAATATCCACGGATAGGCTTCTTAAATTAAAGTATTTTTGAAAATCGTTTCTGGTGATCGGGGAGGTTGGAGTTTAAAAAGTAGCTATGTGTGTTACGCGTTAGGAGTTTCGATAATATTTTGCTTATGAGTTCCTCTGCTATAAAAAGAGAATTAAATGATAATTCCAAAGCTTATGAGCGCACGCTGATTGTGAATGCTATTTATGTTCTATTTTTATGAACTTTTTTTTAGATCTGGATGTCAGCGAGGCTTGGTTCGATATGCTTGAAGACGATGATAAGGTAAACATCTCATTAAGTCTCGCTGTCCAAATTGTCCCGCAATGACTGAATTTTACCCAAGAACTGGCCAAGATTTCAACAGTTTAGATTTAAACATGCAAAAATGCTGTTTCACCAAATGAGGAAAAAACCCAGAAAAGCCTATTCATTCTTTAACCAAGTGGTTGGAGGCTTCATTTGCACGTGTCCAGTGTGTTCTGTTGGCCCATGTTCTAGGCTGGCAGGGGAGATGGTGTGAGGAGGGAGTGCTAATACAAACGAAGCCAGGACATTACGCCCCAGCCCATATCGCCCTCGGACACTTCGCCCCCGCCAATATCGCCCCGCCCATTACGCCCCCAGATGGAAAAGTGGACATTTCGCCGCCGACATGTCCACTTTTCTAATACGCCATTTCAAATGAAAATTATCGGCCATCTCTGTCCACTTTTTTTATGTGGGGACGTAATTGGCGGATACCAATACAAACACACCTACACACAAACGCATTTCACACGGGAATTAACGGAATATCTTGCACTTTAAACCATAATTATGACGTCAGCTATTGTCTGTTACACGAGGATTCTCAACCACGAAACCCCTTCTGATGACGTCATTTTCATTTTACATAAGCGACCTATTGAGCACTGAACAGTCTCCCTGTTAGTTTAATTGCGTGCCCGCATTAGGTAATTCACAAGTTCGAAAGCTCCTTAATACAAATGGAATAATGGTTACAGTTATGTCTACAGTTATAACTTTTAGTTATTTCTTTATTGCTTGACAATGACATTTATGGTAGTCAACTGTTTATTCAAGTTTCGTTTATCAGACAGCTCAAGCATCGTAGATTGTTTTACTCTATTCATGATACGTTTGCTTAAGTTCAATCTATGATCAATTTTTAACGAGAATTATCTTTTTCAAAATCATCCCATTTTTTATCACACTGAATTTAAACATTCAAGTATGGAATGCCATTTTAACATTTAATGCTTATTTTTGATATCAAAATATATTTAGAGATATCAATAAATCAATTTAGATCTCATTAATTTATATTTTGCTGTCAATAATTGAATTTTAGATGGCAAAAATTTATTTTTGAGATCAAAAAATCAATTTTACAAACCTAAAAAATCTTACGGGAGACACACATTCACATAAAATATAACGAATCGTCAATTAAATTTTGGAGATGAAAATTTGAATTATTGAGATCAATAATAACAACACAATTTTTGATCTCAAGAATTGCTTCTTTTTTGTGCAGTAAAAAATTAAAATAAAGATTCTGTATACAAGGACAGCCATTATTTATTTACAGATGTGCGTTTCTGACTTTTTTATTAAAAAAAATAAACTGATATTTTGATATCAAGAATCAGTTTTTGAGATCAAAAAATCGTTTGCAGATTTCAAAATACAAATTTAAAATGTATCAGTCTGAAATAATGATATCTGAAATAAATTCTTGATATCAATATATAGAAAATCAATTAGTGAGCTCAAAAATTAATATTTTGCTCTCAAATATTTCATTTTTGCTATCAAGAATTGAATTTTTGATCTCAAAAAATCAATTTTAGATATCATTAAATCATTTTTGATATCAATAAATATTTCTTGATATCTCTAAATATTTATTGATATCAAAAATTATTTTTTGAGATCAAGAATACATTTAGAGATATCAAGAATACAATTACAGATAGCAAAAATGAATTCTTGATATCAAAATATGGATTTATTGAGATCAAAAATTAATTCTTGATATCAAAAAATCAATTTTTGAGATCAAAAATTCATTCTTGATATCAATAATTACCTAATAAATGTGAAAATGGCATTCCATATTCAAGTGCATCCTGCGAAAATAATTCATCATTAAAACCATCTTGTAGCATCTCTCACTCTGCATCAGGTGTCAATCAGATATTTCGTAAAATCCATTGTGCATTACTTTCGAAGTCCCAATTACTGTTCTGGTATTCTGGAAAAGATTAAAAGATTCTTGGCCATTTTTGAAGTTAAACGTTGTAGGATGGTTCTCCTGTAAGCTTAATATATTCCTCAGAACCCAGATTTTTAGGGCATGATCCTAAGGTTATCCCGAATATTTTTCTAAATATAGTGGGATCTGTATAGTGAAATTCCGTAACTTCAACAGAATTCTATGGTTATCTATTAGTATGCACACATTCCAGCATTTTATCTGGATGGCATCAGGATAAGGATCTCAAACTTGTTTTCTCTAGGGTTTGTCCAATTATCACATTTTTTATTATGAATTTTACAACTAAAAGTCGGTATACTTACGCCATTTTACGTCATCACAAGGGATTCTCATTTCTCACACTTTTTATTAAATAATCACTATGCATGGGCTCTTGACCAAATCTGGTCACTGAAGCGCAACATAGCAGTCTGCGAACTTGGGCTTATTTACAGACAGTTTATATTTCTGTTGAACTATGGTTTAAAACTGACAAACTTCTGGCATAGATATGGTTTCCTGGCAAGAAGCAAACTCATGACATAGCTAAGAATAACAAAGACAATGGTGGACGTGGTCCCTTGTGGTTTCTCCTTCCTTGAAGTTTCTCAGTTTGTTTTTTTTTATATCTGTGGTTGCGTTGTTAGTTAGCTTTTAAATTGAATTGACAGGTGCATCAGGATTCGTCCAGTGATTCTTACTGCAACAGAAGCAAAAGTAGCCCTCCACAAGTCAGCCTGCAAGCAGCCGGCACATGTCTCGACTTGCGGAAGCAAAAGAAACACACGGTAGATAACCTGAGGGCCCTAGCTTCAGTGTGTGACGCTCTGTCGTCTTCCGGATCCTCCCCGCCAGAAATTTCAGGCATCACAGAGAGTTTTGAGCGATTAAAGTCCCCCAGTAGCAACGCTGGTATATGTAACAAGCTCGAAGAAAAATTACCACAAACCCCAAGCTCAATTTCGCTTTGGAGTAGTTTGAACAATAGTTTAGAAAACGGTGAGAAAAACGAGCTATACGATTCCAAGAGCGCAGAGACACGAAGCCCCGTGAGTTGTAATGAAATGGGGGAGCTGAAGGCGCCAAAACGAGAGGAAATGATCAAAACTGAGACAAGTGTGGAGCAGCTGTGTGACAGTGTCAGTCGTGTACCAAGCTCCCCTCCCGCAAGCTCCACGTGTCCTGTAAACAAACTCCCGACAGAAGCCAAAGTTGTCGCACTCAACGATAACGAAAGAAATATCAACAGAGTCATCGCTGTAATCGTAAGCAAAGAGGGCGCTGCGAGATGTGGATTAAAGAAAGCCATACAGGAGAATCCTATCCGAACTTTGAATGCTATTCTAGAAGGAAGTGGAGAATCAAACGTTAAAGTAACCTCAAACTCGATTATTGCAAGAGAAGAAACACATAAGAACACACAGTTTTCGGAACTGGCGCAGTCACAAATAGCACAGTCGCCTGTTTCAAACTTTCCAGGTAAGGACATCTAAAAGTGGGAGCAATATGGTTAAAATATGCATGAAGCAAGTGGCGTAACATTTTTTCCTTGAAATCCAAAGTCATTGGGTGAAGGGGGGGGGGAGGTTGTCGTTTGACAAATTGATATTTGCTGCCCCGTTCAAAAAGATCCATATAAGGAACATGGATCTAACTTTTGAAACTTTGACATATTAATTTTTAGGTTGTAATTTAATACATAGAACAGTTGTCGAACTTATTATTGGCTGCATGCTTGGGGGAGGGGCGGAGTGACGAGCAGTCAAGCGAGGTCGCTGATTCTATTTCGGCCGGCAACGCAACTGGCGATTCTCGCCCAAAACAACCCCTCTGCTCTACACTCTCATGGGTGGATGCATTTTTTAAAATGCGGGTGCCTGTGAACTACCGACTGTCATATTCCTTGGTTAGGAGTGTGACGGAATGCCATTCCTACGGCCCGGTTCGATTTTTCAGTGCAGTTTTGCAAAAAATTGTTAAGATTTTGCCGTGGTGGTGTAATTTTTTATTTAGCTAAATATTTATCGTATAACTGCAAATAATGTATTTTAGTTATACGATTTCAAACAAAAACACCAGTTTATTACATTTTTAACACTCAAATTGATAAATTCGAAAGTTTTTTTTCAATAAGGCATCAGTCCTTTAATATTTATTCGGCGCCTAAAACAGGTCCCCTAAATACCTGATAATGATTTTATTAGTCACCAGCCGCCGCCTAGCGCGAAGCGAGGGCCTACTGTATTCGGATTTGTCCGTCCATGTTGTCGACACTTGAGGTACATGATTTTAAACGTAATCTATATCTCAAACAGGCGAATACAGCTGCTATGTCTATGCTAAAATGTTCCCAACCATTCGTAGATGTGCGAGAGGTGTTTTGTGTGTCGATACTTGCACCCGTTTACAATATTTTAAAATATTTAAAAAGTCAAAGAAACGACAATTACGCATAAATATCTCAAATAAGAATCAATATGCGTATTATTTCATGTCGCCGAAACTAAAATTAAGTTAAAGTATATCCTATAAGAATCATTGAAGTTTTGTCCTAACTTTAAGAATATTTAAAGAGTTCCTTAATTATAACGCCGTAGAAAAAACGCCTTTACACATATTATAGCCCCCGCTGTCTCACCGAGGTGAGTCATCTGTTGCACAGTTATGAAAAATGCATTTCTGGTGCTTTTTGGCCGATAGGAATGTGCGAGGATAAGGTATATCATAGTTATAAAAAAGATGGCAGGGGAGAGAGGGGGGTTGGCGGTTACAAAATCATCTGCAAAGTATGGAATTGATGTTAAGACCACCTTCCTGACCCGGATAAAAAGACTGCGGTAAAACCTATTTTTAACGACCACCTGGACAATAAGACCGTAAACGTGAAGTAGAACATGTCTGTACTGACCAAGCCTGCCATGACAACCTTCAAGAGCCGGATCAAAAGGACATACAGTGAGATCTGTTTTTGTGACCACCTTCCAAACCCCAAGAAGACGTAGAAAAACCTGTTCCCAGTGACCACCGTCCGAACCCAGATAAACAAGAGTACAGTAAAACCCCTTTTAGTAACCACCTTCTTGCCAAAGAATTATGACTACGTTTGCAGAAATGATTTTTTTATTTCTGTCAAAAGAAAATGGAAAATGGTTATTGGGTAATTATTGGTTTAGCCATGGAGACATTGTGTTTTGTTTGCAAAAAAAAAAACAAAAACAAAAACAAAAACAACAAAAAAAAAACAAAAAACAAAAAACAAAAAAAAAACAAGAATTTAAATACGTGTCGATTAAAAGTGTATGATAAGTCTGTACTCTTATGTTTTATGTTCACTGGCTGCTCTAGTTCAAGTCTCTTCGACACATATCGCGCTGGGTTTGTAAAAGCCGCTATGCAGAATTATATTGTGGAAGGGAACTAGGTCCAGTTTTAGTATTAACATATTACCCATCAAATGTCTCCGGCAGGCCTGCTTCGCGGTGATGACAATCCCTTGTTGTGTAAGCCTCAAGGACTGGAGTTCCCCCCAATCAAGTACGACAGTCCTCATAAAACAAACGACAGCGCCATGCCGAGGACGCTGGTGTCGCCCGCTATGTTCTCCTTATCGCCGTCGCCAGGAGGGACAACCAACAAACTCGAGGCGTTGCTCGGCATTGGTAAGTCAATCCTCAAAACCGATGCACGTACATTGTGTGAGATGTGAAGCGGCACGTGGTTCAAAGGTAACATTTTGGGCCTCGACGACCAATTTGGGTGTGGGAGGGTGTGTGTGTTGCGGTGAATTCGTGTAATCAAGGAACGCGCTTATATGCTGAGACCGGCAGTAAATACGCCCTAACAATTCCAGGGAATTCGCATATTCCCTGAAATGAAGGGCCAAAGGTATACACGATTTCCCTGAAATGTTACCTTTTTCCTATAAATAGAAAACAAAACTATTTGTTTGCTGTAAAACATTAACTTTTATTCTGTATTGCTTTCAACTACTAACTGTATTTGTATATTTGTTTATACTGTTTCAACCATGGTTCTTTGCATTTTGGCATGCAAGTTGCCACCAAAATCAATAAATAATAATAGATAAAAATGTGCAATTGCGGTTCGAACCCCGATCTGCCGCGTGATAAACGAGGTTACTGTCCACTGCGTCATGAGGCTGTTGACGTCTGAACTGTGAAACTCGGATATATATGTATCGTCTGGTTGGTCTTATCCCATCAGTAGAACGGCATCCGTCGTTTGTATGTACGTGTGTACGTATGTAAACTTGCTTGTAAAATGCTTCTTCTTCAGTGTTGTCCGGATTCCTGTCACATTTTTTACGAATGTTCTCTAGGCAGGCTTCTGTGAAAAAATTACCTTTTTTGGCGATTTACCAGAAAAAAACGTGACTAAATTGGCATTGGTAGCCATTTGCTTCTTCTCCCACAAGTTAGGGCTTAGGGGTTTACATGGCAGAGGAGGGGGCGGGGAAGGGTGGTGTGGGTTAGCAATAAAAACTCACCAATGACGTAGAGAACTGGTGATGTAGCGACTACTTTCTAAACCTGGATAGAAAAGACTGTGGTAAAACCTATTTGTAACTGCCACTTTCAAGACCTGCATAAAAAGATGTAAAGTAGAACCTGTTTAGTGACCACCTTCCAGACCCGGATAAAAAAGTACACACAGTAAAAAAAAATTCCAACAAATGTCCGCGTATTGTGATAGAATCGCAACGCCAGTCCGTGTCTGGTTACTCTGAAGGCAAATGGGCACCGTCACTTGACGGTCTTGTTCATAATATTAAGTTAAAAACCCCAAGAGGTGGTCAAGGAAAATATCAGGTGTCAAGAAAAACAACGTCGTAAGAAAGGAAAGTTGAAAATAGAAGTCAGGGAAAATGGCCTCAAAAGTCGAGGGAAAAAAAGGTCTCAGAAGTCAGAAAAAGTCAGTAAAAATGATTCCGTAAATTCTATGGCTACCGTGAATGGTCCATTGATTCAGTGTTTCAATGTGAGTGAGCATCCGTGTGCAAAACTGACAGCTGTGTTGGGTGCTAACAATACCCGAGACAAAATGGCACTTTGATTTGCAGACAGCGAACCTTCACTGCTTTCCACAAGCCCGGCTTTGGTTACATCTCCTTACAATCGTCTCGCCTCGTCATTCGAGTTCACCAGCCGGGAGTCCCACAGTGACAGGAACACTACACGGAGCACGAGTTGGGTATGTTTTCCGATCTGTACGACTTCGGTTATGCTGTAATTGTCCTGCACGTAGAGCTGAAAGTGGATCAGGATACCGTGTCGGTTCCTGTCATTACACTAACCCCGAGCCATTGCACCATAAACGAAATACTGTGCATGCCCGGGCCGAACGAAACTACTCTGTATTGAACTAACGGTGTGTTGAGTACAAAACGTCACAGATACTGGCGAGTGCAGTTGCTGCTCTACGCACCAGCTAAAATTTTGCAAACAGCTCTATTTTTGGAACCCAATTTTCAAAAGTATCGCTTCCAATGAGATGGGAGCGCTTCCATTTAGTGGTTTATGCTTTACTTCAAAAACGTGGGTCTATGGGGGTCTTCTTCAAATCGCTTTGATTTCTTTGCCGAAAGGGCTGCTTCAGCGAAGCTCACGTTTTCCAGCAACATTTGCCAAAAAATTTATCAAAAACTGTTTAAAAGTTTCAAAAAGAGTATTAATGAATGTAATGCCAAGTTCTAGATAGCCAGATTGATTCTCAAAATTCAACATACTAGTATGGGTATCAGCTAAAATAACATAGTCACTTGGTGGTCTTTTATTGAAGTTTAGTCTTTACCATTTCTACTTGGTTATTAGTGATTGCTCCCAAATTTGAATGATTCATTCGCGTACGTTTGTCCGCACTTTCTTTGAACAGCCAAACAAAAGCGAGAATATGTTTATGTGCTACTCAGTTCTGTTATCGTATTTATTTGTTGAATTTATGCACGTCTGTATCAGGTAACAAAATTTTGGCTTCGGGTAGGTGTCTGCATTATTAACTTAAGCTTTGTTGCAAAGTAGTAACACCTTGTCATATGACTTCATAGACAAACAACAGGATATGTCGTTCAGAGACTCGTACTTATTGGCCATCTGAAACTTTTGATATGTAAGGGTCATCAAGTGTTGTTTAGTCACAATCCCCGAGACAAAATTTAACCGAATCTGATTGGACATTTGTGTCATCAGGCACAAGGAACAGGCACAACGTATAGGCAAAGAGGTAAAAAGTGTGTTTTGTATGCAGAGAAAAATCAAAATTTCAATTGTAAATAGACTGAAAGCCTTATATTTTAAGCATATTGTAATGTCCAAGATCTAAGACGAGTGGTCTATTAATTTAAATTTCACGTCAAATTCATTGAAAATTCATGTACCTGTACTATCAGTTTGGTGTGTTCATTATCTCGGTGGATTTTGACAAGAATAAATTGTTTTTAATGTAGCAATGTTTTATCCTGATTTAATGCAAACATGAAGTCAAAAACATTGTTAGGGGCCATCGCCAATCAGAAATTCGTTTACCGTCTGACAGTCATGCTCGGGATTGGTTTGTCTGTTTTATTCCATACAGAATATGGGGAATATATGCCATCGACCGTGTGTCGGTCTGTCGATCGGTCAGTCTGTCATCAACAGCTTGTCAACACGATAACTTAAAACTGCTGCAAGAATTTTAATGAAACTTGGTATGGGAACAAACACAGATCGGTATTGTAAATGAGCCAGGTTCGTCCAAGGAAAATGCACAAACTGGACTTAGAAAATTTCAGCTCCTGCTATGTCTAAGGTTTACATTGATGTCCGTGTTTAACTGATATGGAGCCTGTGGGGAATATGTGGGCTATGCACACTGCTCTAGTTGGTTTAGCGATCCAGTATTTAGCCGTCATCTTGCATTTTAATCTGCAATATCTTGTGAACACGAGTACCTCATAAATACGTTTACGAATGATCACCAACTTTTACACATAGGTGAACTATCTAACATAACGCTCGAGATTGGTTTTGTGATCGATCAGAAAATTCAATAATCTCTGGTTTTGATTCAGTTTTATTATGATAATTTTGTAACGCAAAATTTTTTTAGGTAATTATGAGAAAACAGTGAAATTTTTGTTTTCAACGAAATAGCAAATCGTATTTTTTTATCCAAATTAAAAAAAAAAAATCTTAAAAGATTAGACCGAACCAGGCAAAACTTTTTATGACAATTTCGATGACACGACATTAACATTGCCAATGAAACAGCTGGGAAGTTTTTACAGAAGCAAGGGTTGCAGCAGTCGTTGATAGTATGTGCGTATGTACGCGTTTAAGTTGAAAAAATCTCCTCCTAGGTCTTTAGCCTGAATGATTTTGAATGATGGGAGCTTGGCATTTCGCCAAAAATGGCTGAAAATATTGGCCAAAACCAAATTTCTTTAAAAAGTTTCTCCTCCTAGGGTTTTTGTGGATACGTTCTAACATTTTGGTGGATGGTAGGGTGCTTAAGTATCCACCTGGCTATTACATTTTTTTGCCGATTTGCCAAAAATTGGCAAGGGTTAGTTATATCACTATAGGGGGCTTGAATGTGTGTGCGTGTGTTCAACTTTTTCTTTAAATTGCTTCTCCTCCTACAATTTTGCTCCAATCGTTTTGATATTACGCAGGAATGTTCCCTGGGTGGTCCCCAACCTGGCTATTCCTTTTTTGACGATTGACGAAAAACTGACAAAATGGCGGCACTTTTTTGTGCCCGTGTTGAGCCATTTTTAAAATGCTTCTCCTACATTTCTATTTTAATCGTTTAGATGTTATGCAGGGATGTTCCCAAGGGGTTCGCCTACCAGGCTATTATTTTCTTTCGCGGTTCACTAAAAACTGCCGAAAGTTTGGCAAAAACTGGAATAAATGGTAGTAAATAACTGAATTGTCAAACCATTCATTTCTCTCAGTCTTTTTCAAAAATTATAATTTCTTAGGTGCTTCTCCACCTGGGCTTTGCTTTTTTTCGCAAATGACAAAAAAATGCCGAAATGGTGGAATTTTAAAAATTTTGTAAAATTGTGTATATGTCGGTAAAAACGTGATTCGTCAAAACCCAACCTCTCCAACATCCCTCTTAGGGTAGCTTCCAAATTCGAATTAAATGCATTTTACATACTTCATTTTTTGAGTTTTTCTCTCTTTCCTTGTTTGGTAATGTAGCTATTTTTTATTTAAAATCTTGACTGATGCCAGGCACTGAGCTGTACTGTATTGAACTTTTCGTTAAAGATTATACTCGTATATCATAAATCTTAACATCAGCTTCATGAGCTGGGGCGTTGTCAATGGAGACAGTCTTATTTATTTATTTATTTATTTTTATTATTTTTTTTTTTTGTATTTTTTTTTTTCAGTTTACCAAAATGATATAAATATTGACGAAAAACCAGTTTCTTATTAAGATCTTAACTGACACTGAGGTATGGTCTTGCTGTCTTGACATTTTTATTCAGGGCGAGTTGTCCAAAATTTGCCGAAATATTGGCGATAAGCCATTTTGTATTAAGATCTTGACTGACGCCAAGTACATAGCCTTACCGTCCTGATTTTTTTTTTCAATTAAAAGATGGCGGAGAGACTGAGTGCGTTACTTCGGAATTAGCTCAGACAGTTTGAGCGAATATCAATCCCCTGGCTTCCACACTGAGCTGGATTCGAACTCGGGACCTTGGTATTACCTGATCAACGCTCTAACCAACTGAGCTAACCGTAATTCAATCCCCATCTTAAAATTTTGGTTAAAAGTCAATGACAGAAGTCCTGACATCAGTAATCGTGAGGTAGGGCATTGTCCATGGACAAACTTGTTTATTATAAAGAACGGCGTGGGGGGGGGGGGGGGTTATTGTTTGCCCTGAACACCCGCCAGTAAAGTAAAAATGTCGTACTTAACTTGTTTCACTCTAACTTCGGCACGATGTAGTTGATTAATAACACTGAATGTGAAGTACTTGCTCGTAACTCATCTTGTGTGGTAGTTGTTCTCCTGCAGTTTTTGGTTGCTTAACGGCGATTTTTAAAAAAATCAAGAAAACAATATTTGCTAATCATTATCCCCCGTGAAACGGAGGGATATAGTTGTGAGCTGGTCTGTCCGTCCGTCTGTCCACAAAAAGTACTAAGTTTTGTCCGGCCGACTTTTCATAGAAGGGATTGTCGCAGGAACGTGAAATCTTGCATGGTGAAAATGTATATATTGAAGATGTGCAACGTGGCATTATTGTCAAAATGGGCCAGAAATTGACGTCGTGGGAAATTGTCAAACATGGTGAATTTTTGGCTTGAACTTAGCTGTGAGACGATGTTTTGTCCGGCCAACTTCTCATAGAATTGATTGTCGTAGGAACGTGAAGCCTTGCATGGTGAAAACATATATATTGAAGATGTGCAACGTGGCATTATTGTCAAAATCGGCCAAAATTGACGTCGTGGTAAATTGTCCAATATGGTGAATTTTTTTGCTTGAACTTAGCCGTGAGACGATGTTTTGTCCGGCCAACTTCTCATAGAAGAGATTGTTGTAGGAATCTGAAACAGTGTAGTGTGACTTCACCTTATTTTACTTTTACTGTTCACGGGGGATCCTGCCTTACTCAATCTCTAGAATTACCATGACAACTTCGTGCTTTGACTTTAAACGTTTTTTTTTTTTCACTTGAATCTGAAACCTTGTAGTGTGGCTTCACCTTATTTTACTTTCACTGTTTACGGGGGATCCTGCCTTACTCAATCTCTAGTGTTACCATGACAATTTCGTGCTTTGACTTTAACGTTTTTTTTTTTTTGTTTTTGTTTTTTCACTTTTCAGTTGGCTGGCATATGTGCAGAAAATGAAAAGGCTGAAAGATGCAATACAGGCGGTAAGAGCAGCCCTGTCTTGTCGCAGGAGTCAGGATTCCACAGCTCTTACAGCAGCGACCGACTACTATGAGGCCAGCGGCCGACTACTCTGAGGACAACCACCGACTACTGTGAGGCCAGCGACCCACTACTATGGGGCAAGCCACCGACTACTGCGAGGCCAGCCACCGACCACTGTGAGGCCAGCCACCGACCACTGTGAGGCCAGCCAGTCCAGGAGCAGGCTGTTTCAGCCGTCTCTCGCCACACAAGTCGTGTCTCCCTACACAATCTACACCGTGTTCTAAGTAACGACAAAAATGCTTTTAAATCTTTTGTAATGTGCCTTACTTTACAAAAAAAGAAGCCGCCCAGGGGATAAAAATTGGAAATTTGTGTGTGTCGTGTAGGTTGCATAGGTCTTTGCAAATGTGACTAGTGGATGTGTGGTTGGCGATCAAATCAGGCTAGAAATTCAGGCTTATCGAACTCAAAACCACATTGGCAATGTGTGAGACGCTGGTATATAACAGTGATTTTTATGTACAATTTAACTGCCTTTTGGGATTCAAATGAGAACAGCCGGGCTTCAGATAAAAAAAGGGCTTCAAAAAAGAAAAAGAACCGCCTGGTATATTTATTTTCACGCGAGACAACATTGAGCAGAAAGACAGCAAGTAAAAAATATGTAATTTTGAGAAAGTTTTATTCATCCTAAGAATTGCGTGACAGAAAAGACACTGTTCAGTGTCACCAATCATTCAAGTACGCCAATGTAGCAGCTTTGCTGTCTCATTTGCTTTAGTCCCAGACTTGTACTAAGAGTACTTCCTGTGTACAAAATTCTTTCCAACATGTTGAAATTTTGTAAAAGAGCTTTGGAGTTCTTAACAATGCACAAACATTCTAAACTATTTACAGAAGCGTAAAGTCGGATAAAGAAAATGTAAAAAAAAGCCGAAAAAGAACAAGAGTGTGGCACTGTCAGGACTTTTTTCCTGGAAGGTGGGGTGGGAGGGGTGCACTTGGTACTATGTACAATGTATTACCATGCGTGTTCAAAACATACAAAGAAAGGGATCAGTTTTAGGCCAAACGCGGTGCGCGGAAAGTGCCAGTTTTGTTAAAAAAGCGAGTAATTTTCATTTATTTCTCCGCGTTTCCCACAAAAGGGGGTATAATTTCAACTCCTACGTCTAGGCTTCGTTTAAAATGTCATGGATACGCTTGCTAACCATTTTGTACGTGAGTGATTGATTACCACCACACCGCTAACTTTTTTATTCCAGTGTTACAAGGGATTACAATGTTTGGTGAGGATATTTAAGACACACTGACTTTTTTTTACCAAGCATTGTACAATGCAGAAGATCCACATGAAAATGGTTCAAGTTTTTACGATTTTTTATTTCATTTTCTTTTTTACAGAAAAAAATGTATTTCTTTACAGTTGTATTTATTTATTTTCCTTAATCTGTGTAAATAAAATAAGAAGTGTATTAAAACATTAATTTTATTACTTACCCCTTTTTGTGCCAAGTCGTAAAGCACCTGAATTTTACTTTTTAGACCCGCCCACTTTTTTGGGCTGGTCTTACCACACCAGAGGGTTGCATCCGCCGCCGCTGTGTAAACTTTTACCTAAAATGCAACTTCTCCTGCAAGTTTTATCGGATTCCTATCAAAATTTGTGCGAATCTCCCCTAGATTGCCATCTCTTGAAAAATTACTTTAGCCCCAGCTTCTGAAAAAGCAGGGCTATAGCAGTCGTTGAAAGTATGTACGCTGTTATCTTGAAAAATCGTATCTCCTCCTAGGTTTTTAGCCTGAATGTCTTACAATTTTGGTTGATGGTAGCGGACGTAAGTACCTACCTGGTTGTTCCTTTCTTTGGCGATTCGCCAAAAATTGGCGGAAATATTGGCCAAAAACCAAATTTCTTTAAAACTTGTCTGCTCCTAGCGTTTTAATGGAAACGTTCTAAAATTTGGTGGAAGGTAAGGTGCAGAAGTGTCCACCTGGCTGTTTTTTTTTCTGGCGATTCGCCAAAAATTGGCAAAAAACATTTTTTTCTTCGTAAAATCTTAACTACTTATAAGAATGTAATCTCACTAATCTGAAATTTTGTGTGACAGTAGCAAGCGTTACTACCTATGTGGCTATTACTTTTTTGACAAAGGTAGCAGACGTTACTACAGACCTGGTCATTCCTTTTTTTTTCATTTATTTGGTGATTCGCAAAAAATTGGCCGAAATATTGGCGAAGAAGCTTTTTTATAATGTTAACTAACGCCAGGAAAATAACCTTATTTCCTTGTAATTTATGTAATAGTGGCATATACTACTTACCTGGCTTTTACTTTTTTTGGTAATCCGCCAAAAATTGGCGGAAAAATTGGTCAAAAAGCAATTAAACGTATGTCCTCCTATGGTTTCAGTGGAAACGTGCACATAAGTGTCCACCTGCCTATTATTATCGCCAAAAATTGGTCGAAATATTAGCTATAAAACGTTTTTTTTTCTCGTAAAATCTCAACCAACTCCAGAAAAAAAGCCTTACGTACAGATCGCAGTATTTACTGGGTACCTGGCCATTAATTGTTTTGGTGATTGGCCGAAAATTGGCTGAAGTATTGGCGAAAAACAAAAAAAAAAGCAGTAGAATCTTGACTCACACCACAGAAATGGCCTTACCATCTTGGAATTATGATTAAAGATAATGGTCATTGGGACTTACTTGGTTATTGTGGTTTTGCGTAATTCGGAAAAAAATGACGGAAATATTGACGAAAAACCAATTTGTAATAACATCATCACTAACTCTAGTATATAATACAACCTTCTTCAAATTTTGAATTATGGAGCCGGAAATTAGTACCTCTCTGGCTGTAACTTTTCTGTTGATTCGCCAAAAACATTATTGAAAACGCAACTGGCTCTGGGTGTTTGACCTTAATCTCTTGAAATTCGTATTAAAGACGGCAGGCTTTGGTATCCAAATGGCTACTACATTTTTTTCAGCGATTCGAATAAAATTGGTTGAAATATTAGCCAAAAACAATTTTCATGAAAATGTATCTCTTCCTACGATTTAAATGCAAACGTCCTAAAATTTTTATGGAAGGGAGTGGCATATATGCACCTGACTATTACTTTTTTTGACGATTCAAAAACGATGGACAATCTTGTTTTTATCATTTATTTATTTATTACTATTTTGGGCTCTCTTCCAAAAATAGCTTCGTGCTGCCGTTTGAAAAGCTTTTCGGCTCAAGTTGTTTTTAAAATAGTTCTGCAAGTAATTTTTGACAGATTCTTTCAATTTTTAGTTGTTGTCCAAAGTTGGGACTTAGTTGAAATTTCCTTTTATGGGATCCGCCACACTAGGGAGATGCCGGCCTGTGAAAATGTTTCAGAAGAGTTTGACCTGGAGAGTCAGTGGAGCTTCATTTTGGCATACTTATAGACAATCATAAGGTCATGGCGAAACAGCAAATATATTGGACCTTTACCTCGAAAGTCAAATCAAAGCGAGGTCAAAATACTAAAAGAAACGCCTGTTTGTCACGTAAGGTGGACAGAAAAAAAACCCTAGTTTGAATACAGATCCTAGTTTGAATACATAAATGTATTCAGTAAGGGTAACGCCTCATCCTGGATCTTGACCTTGAATGTTAAGGTCAGAGGTCACCTGACCTTGTGTACCGTTAACGATAGGACGACTCACCTCGAAAACGGTTAGAGGTAGAGCGATTTCGAATTCATTTTCGGTCCTTTAGGCCTAAACAACGTTACGTAAGCGGCACTTCGGTGACTTTGACTATTATCTTGCAAACGGTTCTAGGCAAAGTATTATGTTTCCCCGACCAAGGGGAGGCGTATAGTGTTTGTACGTTCTGTGTGTGTGGATGCGGCTTCGTCGGGAAACAAGACGAATTGGTGTGTATCACGTTGCAATGTTAAAGTGAAACGGACCGAAATTCGGTCCGTTTCGCATTTTGGTCGGGTCGTCCGTTTCGCAAATCTGTGTTAGGGGTTCATTTTGCGAAACAGAACGTGCTCTTTCACCTGAGACCACATGCCTATTTCGCAGAAATTTACAGAGACCTTCAAAATTTCTGTGTAAAATAGTTCTCACACCAACATATAGGTGGCTACCTACCATGAACTCTGTGTGAGAAAAGCACGTGGAACGAGAGCCAATCAGAAGACGTACACATCTTTCGATCTGTGTGAAATCTATTTTTATATCACATTTCAACCAATCAGGTGCTAGCACATGTGTCAGGGGAGCGCGACCACGTGTTGGAATGGACCCGGCCCCAGGTGGTTGTCTACTTTTTGGCCTACATTTTAGTAGATTCTGGGGTGGCATATCCGTATAATTGTATTTAAAACAGGAAGAATAATATCGCAAATACGTTTTAAAGTTATTTATTGTTTTGTTTGTAGCCTATAAATCTCAAAAATCAAAGTTAAAGTTGAGCGTAAACAAGGCAACACCCCTTTTGGTAGTGGACGATAATACCAGAAAGTTTCCACTTCATTTTTTTAAGTACATATTTTTGTTTAACTGAAGCAAAGTGTCACATATTTTATTAAGCAATCGTTAGAGTTTGTTATTCTTCGTAGATTCTTGTTTTTTTTTAACCAAGTCATTTGTTTGACATATTATTTTCGGTTTCTTTATGTAAGCCGGTCTGTTTCGCAAGCCTCATGTACGCGTGTTGTGTGTGAATTGCAGTCACTGTAAACTCTCAGTGCAATTTATAACTTTTTGTTGTGCGAACAGGCGTGTTTCGTGTCCGTACATGTCTTATTTACACTCAATCTTTCTGTGGCCAGCGCTGAAATTGACTTAATGTCTCATTACTTGATGCCATTAAACTTGAGTGCTGTGTTCTCAAAATTCTTCCAAGTTCGCCTGGTTTCGCTGTGTAGAGGCAGATTCTTGTGTGATGCCATTTATATTTTTGGGGTGTACAAGCGTGTGTCATGTGCGTACAAGTCTAATATACACTCAGTCTTTCCGTCAATATCACTTGAGGAACTGAGTTTTGTTTCTCACTGCTTGGTGACCGTAATCTTAACTGTGCTGTCTTCTTTTTCAAATTCTTCTTATTTCACTTTGACTGAATATAATACTTCAAAAGTGCATTGTCGCTTTAGCGCAAGTAGAGGGGTGCACCGCCCCCACTCCCACCCCTCCTGTAACAAAAGCAAAATGCAATGGTACAGCCTGTTAGTTGGAAAAAATGTTAAAACCGTTAAACTTAAGATTTTTGTAGGCGAGAACCCCCCCCCCCCCCCCTCCCCTCTAATACACAACCACTGCGAAATTGGTAGCTGATAAACACATTAAAATCGGTTTATTTTGCTCATTGCAGGACGCAATCCTTCAAAAATATATTGCTCCATTAGTGTAGCTAGTGGGAGACAATGACGTGCAACCCCTCCCCCTCCCTTTATCAAAAAATATCGCATTAACTGAGTTTCATATCTCACTACTTGTTGGCCTTAACTTGAGTGTGCTGTATTCGCAACATTTTCTCAAATTCGACTTGATTCGCCCAGTAGATGCAGTTATTACTCTGTGCCATTTGTATCTTTCTGTGGGGGGGGGGGGGGGGGGGGGGGGGTTGCAAACGTGTTTTATGTGTTTCAAGTCAAATTTACCCCAGTCTATCTGTTAATATCGCTTTAACTTAGTTTAACTATCTCACTGTCCTTAATCTCGAGTGTGCTTTATTAAAAAAAAGCAGAGAGAGAGAGAGAGAGAAATCGATTCGTTTCACATTGACTTTACGTTTTGACACACCAAAACGGCTTGTTTTTTCGAGACAAAAATTGTAGTATTTGTACTGTTAAATTGGCGCAACAACTGGGTGGGAGGGGGTGCATTCGGGGTAAACCCCTCCACCCTTTCCCCAAAAAGCGAAATGCACTGATAAAGTCTAGAAGTGAAAAAAATATATATTAACACCGTTAAACCTAGACATTTTTCTCGCCAGATCCTCCTCCCCCCTCCTCCCTGCTCTCTTGCACACGCCAACTGCGAAATTGGTAGTTGATAAACGTACTAAAAACGGCCTGCTTTATTGACTGCAGGACGCAATCCTTCAAAAATGTTTTGCTCCATTGGTGTAGCTAGGAGAATACAATGACGGGCAAATCCCCCCCCCCCCTCGTCCGTTTTTTTCGGAAAAAAAATATTGCATTATCTGAGTTTCATATCTGTTCATGTTAGTTTAGCAAGCGACATGTATGCGTGTCGCGTGTGAGATGCAGTAACTGTAAACTCTCAGTACCATTCATTTTAAACTTTTTTTTTCTTGGCGTGTGCAAGCGTGTTTTATGTCCGCATATGTCTTATTTACACCCACTCTTTCTGTGGATATCGCTGAAATTGGCTTTCATTATGTCCCAACCCTTCGGATTGGGGCCTATAGGTTTGGGCTGTCCGTCCGTCCGTCATCGCTTAATACCCCTATGAATTTGGGAGACGGTTGGGGCCTGCTTGTGTTTCACAAATATTACTTGTTTCTCATTATTTGATGCCCTTAAACTTGAGTGTGCTGTGGCCACTAAATTCTCCCAAATTCGCTTGGTTACGCCGTGTAGAGGCAGGTTCTTGAGTGATGCCATTTGATATTTTTCTGGGGTGTACAAGCGTGTGTAATGTGCGTAGAAGTCTAATATACACTCAGTCTTTCCGTCAATATCACTTAAACTGAGTTTCGTTTCTCACTGCTTGGTGACCTTAATCTTGTGCTGTCTTTTTTTTTTCAAATTCGACTTATTTCACTTGGACTGAAACTAATACTTCCAAAGTGCATTTTTGTATTAACGCAAATAGAGAGGGTGCGCGACTCCCCCACTCCTCCCTCCGCCCACCCCCACCCCCCCCCCCCCCGTCCCAAGAGCAAAATGCAATGGTAAAGCCTAATAGTCATAAAAAATGTGTAACACCATAAAACGTAAGATTTTTGCAGGCGAGAACTCCCTCCCCCCTCTCCAATACGCAACTACTGCGAAATTGGTAGTTGATAATCGCATTAAAATGGGCTTATTTTATTCATTTCAGGACGCAATCCTTCAAAAATATATTGCTCAATTAGTGTAGCTAGTGGGAGACAATGACGTGCAAACCTCCCCCTCCCTTTCTCCAAAAAAATATCGCTTTAACTGAGTTTCACTATCTCACTGTCCTTAATCTTGAGTTGCTTTATTTTAAAAAAAAAAAAAAAAAAAAAAAAGAGAGAGAGAGAGAGAGAGAGAGAAATCGATTCGTTTCACGTTGACTTTACGTTTTGGCACATCAAAACGGCTTTTTTTTTTAGCCAACAATTGTAGTATTTGTACTGTTAAATTGGTGCAACAACGGGGTTGGTTGCATTTGGGGTAAACCCCACCCTTTCCCCAAAAAAGCGAAATGCACTGGTAAAGTCTAGAAGTGAAAAAAAAAATTTTGACGGCCAGATCCCCCTCACCCTTCCTCCGCCTCTCTTGTACACGCCAACTGCGAAATTGACATTGATAAACACACCGAAACGACTATTCGTAGTTGATTTGCTTGCATCTGTCAGCGGGCTAAAGCGAGAGATTCTCACGCACATGTGAAAGGCTGATTGTGTATTATTGTGCGCTGTTTTATTTGTTTGAGCACTACTTTTAAGATTGGCTTGCCTTTTTACTATTTACACGCGAAAAATGTCATATTTATCTTCCATATATGCTTCTCAGATCCCCTCCCCCCTCTCCATCCAGGCCCCAGTCCTCCTTCGGAATTGCCAATTCAAACACGTATCAGAAGCTCTATTTCGCAGTAGATTTGCTTTGATCTTTGAACGGGCTAAAAGCTCGAGGTTCCCACGCTCATGACAGGCTGACTGTATATTATTGAGCGCTCTTTTAATTGTGTGTGCACTACTTTTATGATTGACTTGCCTTGTTACTGTTTGCGCGCGAAATAATCCGTTATTTTGTCAAGGTTTTTCTGCCATTAAAATGCTTGTTTGGTGATATTTTTTAGTTTGTGTTAGTTTATAAAAAATATTGTAAGGTTTGGAATGAAATTATCTGCGAAACACTACACTGTGTACATGAAGTTGAATGTGTTTTTTTTTACTCAGTATGCAAATTAACCTGTCACGAGGTGTATGCGCGCGGCTTTGTTCTTGGTGGCGTCACTTTCAATGCAGAAAGCTTCCAGGTTACATGTGGATAATTTTTGAAAAATTAAAAGTGGATACAAAGTTAATAAGGATACACCTGAAAGGTAAATACACAAATGTTAAAAGCGCGGTGATTTTGTGAATCACGAGAAAATGTTGTTTTAGCGTGTTTGGTGTGTTTTGTGGCACTTTTTTGTGTAAGATACTGCTGTAAAAATACAGGCTTGATTGTGAGGACGGCACATTCTGAGCTAACATATCTTTTTATTTTACGGATTTATGTGTCTAGAAATGTTCGCTCAGAAAATTGTTGCTCAGTTTCGCTTGAAAATGCTGTCGATGTTGTCTTTTCTTGGATTTCTTGGTTTACAATTTTTTGTAAGTGGCCACTGCTGGAAACTAGCTTCTTTTGGTCCGGGTCCTTGGGACCTAGGACTTTGAAAAAGGGTCCAAAGCTATTTAGGGAGGATCCGAACCGTGTTAAGATAACATAGGGCGCAAGAAGACCTGATTTTTTGCGGCTGAGTCGGACTCTGGGTAGCCAAAAAGGAGGGTCTCTGATCCCCGTCAATTTCCAGCCCTGTTAATACGTACACAGACTTTTGCCAATTTTAAACCCCCTACCCTGAACGCAGTCCGGATGCTTTGTCTCCCCCTCCACCTTGAACGCTTAAAAGAATAAGCCAATACGCACTTAGACTTTTTCGGAAAAACTTTTGCGTTTCGGCTGAATTCAGGTGGGATTAGGATGTAATGATAGAAGAAAAAACGGCATGGATGATCTCTTAGAATGTAAAAAAAAATAGGTCAATTTCGCGCAGTTATAGCTCATGCTGTCGGGTCATACCTAAGATTGAGATTCCTTCTTGCTACTCCGTGAGGGACTCCACGGTTAGAGAGATTTTGAATGCCCCATATCAGAATAATGTGGCAGGGGGCCCCGATTTGGCCATAGCAGTAAAAAAAAAAAAGAAAGAAAAAGAAAATCACAATGCTACACCAAATGTATCCGGTCACTTGTCGGTTAGTTTCGCTAAGATTTATGGATTGTGTTGTCGTTATTTCAAATTCCCAATATATTCAGCTAATGATCATTCTCTTATTGCTTTCACAGATGCCGCGGAAAAAAGGGTGGATTAAAAAGACCAAGGTCCAAGAACAGTTCGTTGATCTGCAGCGCTACAGAACAGGTGACGTTGTGCTTCACATCTATAGAAGGAAGTGGTGGCCTGCACATGTGGAAGGCCGGGACCCTGACGGAAGTATAGAAGTCTCGTTTTGCGGTTTTGACTTTGCGTAAGTTCTTAAACTTTTTTTCTATTGCTTTCCTTTCCAGGTCGTGGACGTCCTGTACAACCAGTTTGATTTAGATTCCCTTTTGTTTTTGCGTGTTCTTGTGGAATGATGACGTCCTATTCGCAGAAATTATACTTTTGTAGAGTTGAAAGACCAGTGTATCGTAACATTTTTTTTTTTGCTCCTGTAATAACTGAAAAAAAAACTTGACAAGGACAGAAGTGACGTCCTTACAGCAGCTGAGAGTGATCCATGATTTCAAAACATTCTTTCATTTTTAGTCCGGAGAAAGTTTCCGATCCCAGGAAGCTCAAACCGTTTCCTATGGCTGTGGGAATTGGTAATATGTTATTAAGAAATGACAGATTTTTTCCTTCCCTGTGATTGGGTTAAATGTCGGTTTGCAAATCTCCGTTTTGCATGATAGTGCTTCATAAGTTTGCAGGTTCGATTATCTAGCCGGAAGCATCAGACTCAAAAGGACTTGTATTTTTCAGTATCTTAGATGAAATGCTGAATCCCTGTATTGCCAGTTGCACGTTCTCATTGCTAAACGAACTGTATATGCGAGATTTTACTTATTCGATTTTTTTCCTTCCCTGTGATTGGGTTAAATGTCTGTTTTGTCGTTTTATGGTTTGCAAATCCCCGTTTCCGTTGAGTTTTGCATGCTAATGCTTCATTAGTTTGCAGGTTCGATTATCTAACTGGAAGCATCAGACCCAAAAGGACTTGTATTTTTCAGTATTTTAGATGAAGTGCCGAATCCCTGTATTGCCAGTTGCACGTTCTCATTGCTAAACGGACTGTATATGCGAGATTGTACTTATTCGTATAACACCTATTTTTAAATTTTCTCTTCGGTATCTGTTCTCTCTGTAACTTGCGTGGAACACAAACTTAAATGACCATTGTGTACGTGTAATTTTTGTGCTCACGCCTTGGAATGATAAAAAAGTATCGTGTTCCTTTACGCACAGTGTGTTTTCGCATGGTTTTTAGGAATGATTTATGTGCGTCTAAACTTGTATGGAATGAAATGTGGAATGTTTAAGTATTCCGTCATTTTTTTCTACAGAAGAGGTGTGTAAAAACCCCGGGAAGGGATATATCAAGGCCTGGGCAGAAGCCGCAAAGAGGTTATGCCGCAGGGATCAGAGCCACTTGACCCATTTTGTGGGTGAAATTGTTGGGGGACCGGTTAAAGATAGTGATGACAGTTCGGATGTTAACCAAGCCTGTAGCCAGATTAAGAAAGCAGCGGAAAATATCCCTGCGTCGATTTCAGGTAATAACAGATGGACGAATATACAACATATATTTTGCTTGACGCGTATTTCTCGTTTCATTCGACATCTTTTTTTTGTGTGTCTGTGGGTGTGATCCGAAGGGCAGTTTCGTTATTTTCCTGAACCGGAACTTGTAAGACTGGAGCGAAACGGACTGTTGTCAGAATTTTGAACATGCATGTCCTGTGCGGCTAAGCTTTAAATTGTTCAAGGATTAAATAAGGACGTCATAGTTTATGACTCGGCTGTTACATTAGAATTCAAGGCGTTAAAACCATGTCAAAAGAGCTTTGTGAGAGACCAGTGAAAAGGGTAGAGTCGGCTAACACACATTCATCGCAGGGCGAGAAAGACACAAAACTCTCAGCGAATGCGGAATCGGCTGTTGAAGGGGCGTCGTCTGAGAAGTCGCTGGGTAAGTGATGCTTTTGCATTTATAAAGGGTAAGAATTGTTGCTGAGATGTGTCGGAAGGTGTATCGGGATATATGTAGCACTAGTGCAGATTTGGTCAAGCCAACCAGGTGCTGACGTTTCAAAGAATTCAAAACATTTTTCGTGCGTTGTGGTTGTCGGCGAAACGGACTGCTTATCGGTGCCCACTGCTAAGATTGTAAGAGTTTTGTACAGTTCAGCTTTGAATTGAAGATGAAATGTGAAGGTTATTCCTGGGCGCTTCATGGTCTTTTCAAATTTAGAAATTTAGTTGCTGTTTTGACTTGATGTGAAGTTGTCAGTGTCTCTGTTGTACGAATTCAGTGATTTAGCGTTTGTAATACCAGTGTTATACTTTTTCAGAAAATGTCCCCGTTGCTGCAATCGGAAGCCGTGACACAGACGTTACGGTCACCGTTGGGGAGGGGGTGGCGCAATCCGAAGAACGTAGTTCGGGCAGCGATTGCGTCATTACGGGCGTTGATATCATGTCAAAGGAGCTTTGTGAGAGACCGGTGAAAAGGGAAGAGGGGGCACACACACATTCATCGCAGGGCGAAAAAGACACAGCGAATGCGGAATCGGCTGTTCAAGGGGCGTCTTATGAGAAGTCGCTGGGTAAGTGATGCTTTTGCATTTATAAAGGGTAAGAATTGTTGCTGAGGTGTGTCGGAAGGAGTATCCTGACATATGTAGCAGTAGTGCAGATTTGGTCAAGGGAATCGGGTGCTGGCATTTTAAAGAATTCAAAACTTTTTTCTTGCATTATGGTTGTCGGCGAAAAGGACTGCTTATCACTGCTGTGATTACGGAAGACCTGGGGGGGGGGGGGCAATTACTGCTGCTATCCTATTTGGATTTTGCATGTGAAATCCTGCTTAGGCATTGCTTAAGCACTGCATTAGCAGGATGTCACGGGCAAAATTCAAGTAGGGCAACAGCAGTAGTGGCCCTCCAGGTCTTCCGAATGTGATTGAAAGAGTTTTGTGAGTACAGCTTTGAATTGAAGATTGAATGTAAAGGTTATTCCTGGCCGCTACATGGTCTCTTTAAGCGTAGTTGGCATTTTGATTTCACGTGAAGTTGTCAGTCTCTGTCGTGCGAATCCGCAGTGGTTTAGAGTTTGCAAAACAAATGCAATCCAGGGTGTCCAGCTTTGATGTGCTGCTCATTTCGCTTATGTAGTTAGAATGTGATACATTTTCAGAAAATGTTCCCGTAGCAGCAAGGGGAAGGCGTGAGACAGAAGACAGGGACACTTTTGAATGTAGTCCGGGAAGCGATACCGTTATTACGGGCGTTGGTGCCCTTTTACAAAAGTTTGCTAGCAAGTCAAAGAAAGAGGGGGCAGCTACACATTTTAGTAACACAAAACTGGCTGAAGATGCGAAATTGGGTGCTACAGAGTCGTTTGAGGGCAAATTACTTGGTAAGTGTATTTTTTTTTAACTATTGAAGCATAAGATGTTCTGTTGCCCAGCTGTGTTTAAAGTGGTCACCTCGTGTGTTGCTTATTTTTGTTTTTAGGGTTTGCAACTGCAGCCCATTTCGCTGTTCCAAATAATTTTGTGTTTGCGCCCACGAAAAATGCTCGGAAAGAAACTAAAATATGACTTAAATTCAAAATCCTTTTAACTTTTTTAGGAGTGGTGAAACCTGTACCTCAACCAGTCAAGATCTTTGAGTTGTCCCACAAGACGGAAGGTACTTACACGGTCCAACCAGGGAATACCTACCTTGCAAATGCAATGGGTAAGTCGTATTTAGCTTTGTTATCAATTAAAATACAGCGCTTTTCGCCTTGCACTTAAATCAACAAGGTAACTCAGAGTTATTTATTGGCTTTGTTTCTTTCTCATTTTAGATGTGTTATCAAGTAAGTTGAACATAAAAAAAGTGTGCAGTGCATCTGGTTTCGCGTATATCACATAAATGCATTTACCATTTGCTTGTGTAACTCTCATGTCTGTCATTTTGTTTTGTTGTAGAAGCTGCCGGACTTGTTTGCAGGATGGTACAGAGGCCTGGAGGGGTAGAGGCGGAGGTATTTGCGGGACAGGAAATTGCGACATGTGTTGTGAGGGATGTGGTAGAAGGACTGAAACCTGAAGGCATAACCTTTTCCCACATTGAACCCAGGTCTTCACTGCAAACAGTAGATACAAGTGCTATTTTGGGTAGGTTTTACGTATTTCATTTTTTTTTAGCTGTATGCTTTAATACAATATAATACATTTTACGGTATGGTTGTAAACTGATGAGGACGTCAAGCAAGCGAAACCATCCAGGTTAAGTGCAAGTCTAAAACATAACAATATCGCGTTTCGCATGTTGAGTGTGTTTTATATGGAAAAGATATTTAGAAATGCATTTTGTTTTTATTTCTTTTGTTTCAGCAGATGTCTTGGCCAAAGCAAGTGATGAGGGGGAGGGGCAGGAGCAAACTAGCCATGAACTTTGTCAGCCACAAGCTACAACAGCACAAGAGCAAAACTTTTTTCCAAATTTATCATTTTCTGAGATGTTGCGTGATGACGCCGAACCTGATCCTGAATTTCTAGAGCACTTGACGACCTGTAGTGCACCCGTAACATCTCGGCAGCGGTCTATTCCATCAACAGCTGTAAGGGAGGAGGACCTTGTGCAAGAGCAACAGCACCATGTCTTGGAAAGGTTTTGCGCGCTGACAGAAGAAACAAAAGGTGGTAAGTAAAATAGTTTTTATGCGATGTCCATTTCGCTGGTATTGAGCATTTGTGCAGTGGTAAAGTGTAGTGGTCAGAAAAATATTAATACCGTTAAACGAAGACATTATTGCTGGCGAGACCGCCCCCACACCCAAACGGCTTGTTTCACAAAATCGCAGGACGTAATATTGGTGTTAGTAGGGAGCTATTGCTAACGGTCTGTCCGTTCGTCTGTCCGTAAATTTTTTTGTCTGGGCGATATCTCAAACTATTTATCGGAGCTTCACGAAACTTTACAGGAAGAAAGTATATATAGTGTAAATGTGCAAACACCCGTTGCACCTTGTATGTTGTTTTTATCCGGGCGGTATTTCAAAAGAGTAACTGGACCACAGTGATGTAGCTGTTATTGGCTGAAGGCTCTGCATCTCCGATGCCTATGTTTATTATTATTCAAAATTCAGTTCGTTTCACTGCAACATGTCGATACACCAGAATGAAGAAAGTGTACTTGGTGTAATTAGGGAGCTATGATGGGTTGCAACCTTCCTTCTCCCCCCCCCCTCACCCCGCCCCTTTCTCAAAGAAAAAAAAATAGATTGAACTCAGTTTCAGCGCTCACCTCTTGGTACCCTTAATCTGGAGTCTGCTGTGGTTTTTTTTCAAAATTCAGTTCGTTTCACTGCAATATGTTGATACACCAGAATCAAAAATGTGTACTTGGTGTAATTAGGGGGCTACGATGGGTTGCAACCTTCCCTCTCCCCCCCCTCACCCCGCCCCTTTCTCAAAGAAAAAAAATAGATTGAACTCAGTTTCAGCGCTCACCTCTTGGTACCCTTAATCTGGAGTCTGCTGTGGTTTTTTTTTCAAAATTCAGTTCGTTTCACTGCAATATGTTGATACACCAGAATCAAAAATGTGTACTTGGTGTAATTAGGGGGCTACGATGGGTTGCAACCTTCCCTCTCCCCCCCCCCCTCACCCCGCCCCTTTCTCAAAGAAAAAAAAATAGATTGAACTCAGTTTCAGCGCTCACCTCTTGGTACCCTTAATCTGGAGTCTGCTGTGGTTTTTTTTTTTTTCAAAATTCAGTTCGTTTCACTGCAATATGTTGATACACCAGAATAAAAAAATGTGTACTTGGTGTAATTAGGGGGCTACGATGGGTTGCAACTTTCCCTTCCCCCCCCCCCCCCCGCTCACCCCGCCCCTTTCTCGAAGAAAAAAAAATAGATTGAACTCAGTTTCAGCGCTCACCTCTTGGTACCCTTAATCTGGAGTCTGCTGTGGTTTTTTTTTCAAAATTCAGTTCGTTTCACTGCAATATGTTGATACACCAGAATCAAAAATGTGTACTTGGTGTAATTAGGGGGCTACCATGGGTTGCAACCTTCCCTCTCCCCCCCCCCTCACCCCGCCCCTTTCTCAAAGAAAAAAAAATAGATTGAACTCAGTTTCAGCGCTCACCTCTTGGTACCCTTAATCTGGAGTCTGCTGTGGTTTTTTTTTTTTTCGAAATTCGGTACGTTTCACTGCGACATGTTGATACACCAGAATGAAAAATGTGCACTTGGTGTAATTAGGGGGCTATGATGGGTTGCAACCTTCCCCCCCCCCCCCTCACCCCGCCCCTTTCTCAAAGAGAAAAAAAAAAAGATAGATTGAACTCAGTTTCAGCACTCGCCACTTGGTGCCCTAAATCTGGAGTCTGCTGTGGTTTTTTTTTTTTCAAAATTCGGTTCGTTTCACTGCGACATGTTGATACACAACAATGTTTATTTTTTAACCAAAAAGTGCGATATGAGGTTTAGCATTTGCAGTTAATGTTATTAACAAATTGAAGTAACCAGCTCATGATGCAAACATATGAGAGGGGGTTACATTCGCTGTGGTATGGTAGTATTTTGTCCTACTTGTGTAAAAATGACTTGCTTTGCATTTGCCATGATTTCTTTGTCTGAATTTCAGTGCTATTTTAGGTTAATATATTTATTGCAGAGGCGGGAAAAGATTGTGATCCTGAGGTGTTCGAGGTGTCCCTAAGAGAGGTCATTCCGTTAGAACCGAATGTTGAACAACACGTCTCAGATTCATCGGTATTAAGTTCTCCCGTACCAATGGCTCAGATAGAAAACAGTTCTCCCGTATCAGTGGCCCAGATAGAAAAGCCAAAGAGTTTCTCACTGCGAATTCGCCCTAAACAGAAAAGGCTACAGCCCCAGTCCGATGAAAGCTCTTCCGTCGATCGTGACCATGATTCAGACTACGTACCCACTCCAAAAAAGAAAAGGCTCTCAGGAAAAAAACATAAATTTAGTTCAAGTAGCAGTGATGAGGAGTCTGATGAAGCCCCTATCACATCAACTCCACGAAAGGCAGCGAAAGCAACGGTTCGCAGACCAGCAGTGAAAAGTAGCCAGAGATCAGGTGCAAAAGCAATAGTTCGCAGACCAGCAGTGAAAAGTAGCCAGAGATCAGGTGGCAAACACAGTCAATTGAAAGCCTCATCGGCGCCAGAGAAAGACAAAAGAGGGAGACAGAAATATTTACAAAGTCGGAGTTACAGCCCAAGTCCGTCAGAAGCTCTGGCCACGCTCATGATGGTGATTCAGACTCCGTACCCACTGCGAAAAAGAAAAGGTTACCAGGAAAAAAGCATACATTTACTACAAGTAGCAGTGAGTCTAATGAAACCCCTGTCACAACTCCAGGAAAAGCGGCGAAAGCAACGGTTCGCAGATCAGTGAAAAGTAGCGAGATCTCAGGCGACGAACACGGTCAGATGGAGGACCCATCGGTGCCTGTTGGAGAAAAAGACACAACAGAGGGACCGATGTTTAGTTCAAGTACCGACAGATCCGTATCTACGCCCGTCACATCGACCCCAATGAAATCACGTCGCAAGTCAGCGAAACGAACGGTTTCAACACCGTCAGCTTTAAGAAGCGAAACCTCGGATACAGAACCAGCTACTGCAATTGAATCTTCAACGGTAGCAACTGCGGATAGTGATTTCGATCTACCAAGACTGGACCCAGCCAGTAAAAAAAAGCATTGTTGTTTCTTCTGTCACAAATTGATTGCACGTGTAGCCGAACATTGCACAGGCGTCCATCGAAACGAAGACGAAATAAAAGTTATAAAAGAAATCAAAGACAAGCGTTGTCGTGCATTGGAATGGGATAGAATTCGAAAATTGGGAGATTATTGGTACAACAAACAGGCCAAAAAGAAAGGGTTGAAAGACTTAATTGTCAAATACCGAAACACCATGAGGAAGAGGGAGAGAGCGACTGAAGAAAAAGAGTACCTGTTGTGTCCATACTGCAAGGCAATGATAACGAAAGAAAACTTCGCACGTCATCAAAGGAGGGAATGTAAGCAAAATGCAGATCGACGGGAAAAAGGAGAGAAAATTGATACGCCCGAAAAAACTACGCGAAAACGACTTGTTCCTGAGGCAAGAGCTAAAATGATGCAAGTGGACACCAAGTCTGAATCTGTTAAAAAGGCTTTGGCACGCATGCACCCGTGTCATACGACGGAGATCATAAAGAACGACAAGTTGCTGCTAGAGCTGATGGAATTTTTATCCGATAAACATGGTCATATGTCGAAGGCGCAAAGTATGATAACACAACCCGTCATAGCTTTGGCAAAGTTACTTAAGCTGTGTCGCGAGAAATATCCCGATGTTTTCGTAAGCAGTGAAGACCTAGTCCACCCTGGCCACTACAGGCTAATGGAGAGCGTTATTAAAATGTCCCAGGACGAAGGACCAGCATCACAAGAAGAATTCAGCCATCCATCGGCGGTTATGAGATTAGGAGGAACTCTAAGAACCCTTGCAACCGAATACGAGATGCATTGCCTACGAAATGGAGACTACTCGAAAAACAAGATTGCCTCTGTGTTCCATTCTGTGCTCGATCGTTATTACACATGTTTGTCCAGACGAGCTAACTTCCTGCTAAAGCGACGAAAATTTAACAAGAGAAAAATTCTGCCAATGTTTCAAGACATTGACAAGTTTTTCCAACACATATCGAACAGAATGAAGGTACTTCATACGAAACCGGCGAAAGAAGACATCTATAGGGAAGTCGTGGTGTATACCCTCGCACAGGTGATAATGTTCAACAGAAAACGCAGTGGTGAGGTCGAAAGGTTGCTATTGAAGGATTTAACTGACGGTCTGAAAATTTCATCAGAGCCAGATCCCGAATATCTAGCGGGAATGCAGGAATTCGAAAAGCAGTTGGCAAGCAAATTGATCAGGATTGAGTTCTTGGGGAAATGCTCTAGACGAATATCGGTGCTGTTAACAAACGATATGCACGAAAACATCAAGCTGCTGCTGAAGCTACGCGAAAAGTACGTCCACAAGAACTCGGTTTATGTCTTTGCACGTCCTGGAAATTATAACACACCGATGGAGGGGCACGTCGCGGTAAAAAAGGTAGCAGTGGAAGCAGGCCTTACCGACTTGAACATTTTTAATTCAACAAACATGCGAAAACACCTTGCAACGATGTCGCAAGTGTTAAACTTGCCGCACGTAGAGCAGGACTTTTTGGCAAATTTCATGGGTCACGACATAAGGGTTCATAGGGATTACTACAGATTACCGGTCGACATTGTCGAAAAGAGTAAAGTGGCACAGGTCCTCATTGCCATAAACAGTGGGAAGCCAAGGGAACCATACCAACAAACGGGCTACGAAGCGTTGCCGGATGTGGAAATTGGCGAGGTGACTGCACAGGGTGGACCAACGGAAAGTAGGTTTATGTTGCACTTTACGTGCAAAATGTACTTCAAAATTTGTAAGAAAATTTGAAAAGTATAGTTAGCTGACTTTGTAACAGGGAGATGTTAAAAAACCCAAAAAATGTTTTAAGATGTGTGTGTTTCAGTACGTTATTTTCCTACTTTTTTCGACCCCGTTCCCATGTATGTTTTACAGCTGAGAAGATTTGAAGTAACACACAGTTCAGTTTGGCGCGAAAATGACGTGTATATGTAATTGGGAGTTAATTTGATACCCGTCTATGCTGTTCGCAGGTGATGTTGAAGAATCAGACGGAGAGGGAGAAGTGGACGTCATAAGAGAGACGGAGCAACGACTGCTGGGTAAGAAACCTATTAATCGGATTTCGCTTGAATTGTGCGTAAACAGTCAGGAGTAAAGTTGTGTAAGATGATAAAGGGGTGATATTTGTAATGACTATTTCATTAAACGTTTCTTTTATTATTTTTTTTTAAACATTGTTCAGAATGTAATTATCATTTACAAGGCTGTACAAAACATGAGACAGTAGTAATAAAATGTGTGACCTTTGAATTTCGCAGGTTTTTGGTACTGCTGCAACTCCGCCAATGTTATTTATAACAAAGTGGCATTTTTTTTATGTTTTTACAGGCGATCAAGCAACTCGTCCCCACTTCAGTGAAGTTGAAGTGGCTCTCATGAAGACCATATTCAAGAAAGAATTACACCACAGAGGTAGTCTTCCAACGTTAGATGAAGTGGAGGATCGAGTTCGAGACGAGGAAATGTTACTGGGTCGTTCTGTGAGAGAAATCTTCAATTTCCTGAAAGCGCAGAAGAAAAAAAGTACCAAAGCAAAAAAACAACAAACAGCAGCTCCTTCCGCTCCTGCTCCACCGACCGCTGATGCTTCAGACGATAGTTCAGGTACAAGCATACAAGCAAAAATATTAAAGAAAGATGTACTTCACATTTCGCATGGAGTGAGAGACTAAGAAAATTTTAGTGTAGATGAATATTTAAAATTGTTTTTAATTGTATGTTGTTGACCCTTCACTATGTATAATTAATTTCTCTTGCATATAAGCAAAAACATTGCATTTAGACGTGTTCATTTATGTTTTTCTTTCAGACGAGGTGGAATATGAAATTCCTTTGCCTGTCACCTCAGTATCATCACTTATGAAAAAGAAACGGAAGAAATCCGGTCACAGCCGCAGGTCAGAGAGTCCCAAGAAAACTAAAGGTAGGATTTAACAGAAAGCATTCGGTTCACATAAATTTTAGGTGGTACATTTCGCGTGGTTCTGTTAATAGCGTTGCGAAAACTATATTGAATGTAACGTGTGCTTTCGCAAGAATTGACAGTTCATTGCACTTACATTTTATAATCTCGCCTTATCTTTTGCAATGCTCGACACTTAATGTAAATTCACAAATTTATTTTGCTAGATACACATGTTTTACACTTGTGCAAATTATTTTACAGGTTCGAGTAGGCCATGGACAACAGAGGAAAAAGAGGCGGTGCATAAACATTTCCAAGGCCACATTGACCGATACAAGCCGCCAACGATGAAAGAAATCAAGTCCTGCCTTTCAGAGGAAAGTGATATTTTAGGACACAGGAACAAAGTTCAGTTGCGGGCATACCTTTCAAATTTGTACAAGAGAAATAGAAAGGCGGAAGAAGCTTCAGATCCGTTTAAAAAATAAGAAAATATTTTGGGGACATTTCGCTGTGATATCATGTTTGTGGTATTCTGTTTTGGTTTACACAAGTGCGGGGAGTTTTCTTTTTAACTGTCAGTTCGAAAGTTCTCTGTTCGGAGTGACCAATTTCAAAGTTTATGAACGTTGTGAGATTGGGTAGTACGAGTAAATAATATGTGACAGAGTCTCAAAACTTGCAAATTTTGCTGATGTTTCTGTGAGTAAGAACATTTTGGTGTTCGCACATTTCGCATGGTTGTGTACGTACATTTGGCATGTCAATTCGAAAGCTTTAACTGTGTTAATTGCAGGCAACTTTTCTCACACCAAGTGTGACTTTGATACGTACAAAACCATGCGAAATGTGCGAACACCAAAATGTTCTAATTCACAAACATCGGCAAAATTTATTTTAATTTGTAAGGGAGGGGGGCTGTGCTGTGACGTTCAAGTCTTACCTTGGCACGGGGTTCGTGTGTGGGACTAACTGTGTAACTCGAGTGGGAAGGGAAAAATGTTGAAGACGCAAAGCGCACGGTAGCGGAGTAGAAAGGATAAATATACACTTCCTTCGTTGCTATTCATTGTATAACATGTTTTTTATGCTTATGTTTCTGTCGTTGCATTTTCTGGCGGTGAAACGTGATGTCTTCCATGGTGTTAGTAATGTCAGTGTTTTCATGGTAACACTGGACGTAGTGTTGTAAGTCGGCATCGGGGGCCATCGGTTGTGGCGTTATTACTTAAACTCGTGCGGTTGGTTTAAACAAAGCACTTGCTAGGTAGACAGGAAAAGGTATATTGACAAACATCCTCATTTAATATTGGGGGTGGGTGGGTGGGATTGGTGGTAGGGGATTGTCGATTTATCAAGAGCTTTCAAAAATTACGGGGCAGGTTTTTTCGTTTTCCAATATTAAGTCAGGACACCTGTCTTTATGAAATCATGCTGTTTGACCCAGCGAGTATTTAGTTTAATTTGTTTTTAGTTTCGCTGTCAGAAAGCGTACTTGTTAGAAATGAAAGTAAGGGAGGGGGGCTGTGCGGTGACGTTCAAGTCTTACCTTGGCACGGGGTTCGTGTGTGGGACTAACTGTGTAACTTGAGTGGGAAGGGAAAAATGTTGAAGACGCAAAGCGCACGGTAGCGAAGTAGAAAGGATAAATATACACTTCCTTCGTTGCTATTCATTGTATAACATGGTTTTTATGCTTATGTTTCTGTCGTTGCATTTTCTGGCGGTGAAACGTGATGTCTTCCATGGTGTTAGTAATGTCAGTGTTTTCATGGTAACACTGGACGTAGTGTTGTAAGTCGGCATCGGGGGCCATCGGTTGTGGCGTTATTACTTAAACTCGTGCGGTTGGTTTAAACAAAGCACTTGCTAGGTAGACAGGAAAAGGTGTATTGACAAACATCCTCATTTAATATTGGGGGTGGGTGGGTGGGATTGGTGGTAGGGGATTGTCGATTTATCAAGAGCTTTCAAAAATTACGGGGCAGGTTTTTTCGTTTTCCAGTATTAAGTCAGGACACCTGTCTTTATGAAATCATGCTGTTTGACCCAGCGAGTATTTGTTTTAATTTGTTTTTAGTTTCGCTGTCAGAAAGCATACTTGTTAGAAATGAAAGTAAGGGAGGGGGGCTGTGCGGTGACGTTCAAGTCTTACCTTGGCACGGGGTTCGTGTGTGGGACTAACTGTGTAACTTGAGTGGGAAGGGAAAAATGTTGAAGACGCAAAGCGCACGGTAGCGAAGTAGAAAGGATAAATATACACTTCCTTCGTTGCTATTCATTGTATAACATGTTTTTTATGCTTATGTTTCTGTCGTTGCATTTTCTGGCGGTGAAACGTGATGTCTTCCATGGTGTTAGTAATGTCAGTGTTTTCATGGTAACATGAAGCTTCAGATCCGTTTAAAAAAAAGACGCTATTTCGGGACCATTTCGCTGTGATGTCATGTTTGTGGTATTCCGTTTTGGTTTACACAAGTGGGGGGAGTTTTTTTTGTATCAGTTTTTCCATGCAGTTCACTGTTCTTATACGAAGTGACCGACTTCATATTTATGAACGTCACGGGTCTGGGTAGTACGGGCAATTTTCATGTAACGGGGTCTCAAAACCTGCCAAATTTGCCGAGGTATTAAGAAGTGTTTTGGTTCGTACATTTCGCATGGTTATGTGCGGTCGCGTATCAGGTTTCAGAGTGTTATTTGTATTTGATTTTTCTCGTTTACAGTGACAAACTGTAAATTTATGAAAGTGGCGTTGATGGATAGTACGGATAAGTTTCATGTGACAGGGTCACAAAAGGTGCAAAGTTTGCCGATGTATTTAAAAAAGAAATACTTGCGTCGTAGATTTCGCGTGGTTGCACTGCATTTCGCATGGTTGTAGATGTGTGCGTACATTTCGCTTGTCAGTTCGAAAGCATTAGCTGTGTTATTTGCAGTTCACTGCTCCTATAAGAAGTGGCCGACTTTAAATTTATGAGCGTTGCGAGATGATGTAGTACAAGAAAATGATATGTGGCAGGGTCTCAAAACTTTACAAATTTTGCTGATGTTTCTGTGAGTAAGAACATTTTGGTGTTCGCACATTTCGCATGGTTGTGTACGTACATTTGGCATGTCAATTCGAAAGCTTTAACTGTGTTAATTGCAGGCAACTTTTCTCACACCAAGTGTGACTTTGATACGTACAAAACCATGCGAAATGTGCGAACACCAAAATGTTCTAATTCACAGAAACATCGGCAAAATTTTCGAAGTTTGAGACCCTGTTACATACATGGTTGTGGACGTACATTTCGCATGTGATATTTTAGGACACAGGAACAAAGTTCAGTTGCGGGCATACCTTTCAAAATTTTACAAGAAAAATAAAAAGGCGGATGAAGCTTCAGATCCATTTAAAAAAAAATAAACTGTTTTGGGGACATTTCGCTGTGATGTCATGTTTGTGGGATTCTGTTTTGGTTTACACAAGTGGGAGGAGTTTTTTTTTTTTGTATCAGTTTTTTTTCCATGCAGTTCACTGTTCTTATACGAAGTGACCGACTTCTAATTTATGAACGTCACGGGTCTGGGTAGTACGTGCAATTTTCATGTAACGGGGTCTCAAAACCTGCCAAATTTGCCGAGGTATTAAGAAGTGTTTTGGTTCGTACATTTCGCATGGTTATGTGCGTTCGCGTATCAGGTTTCAGTGTGTTATTTGCATTTGATTTTTCTTGTATAAAGTGACAGAGTGTAAATTTGTGAAAGTGGCGGTGATGGATAGTACGAATAAGTTTCATGTGACAGGGTCACAAAAGCTGCCAATTTTGCCGATGTATTTAAAAAGGAAATACTTGCGTCGTAGATTTCGCGTGGTTGCACTACATTTCGCATGGTTGTAGATGTGTGCGTGCATTTCGCTTGTCAGTTCGAAAGTATTAGCTGTGTTATTTGCATTTCACTGCTCCTATAAGAAGTGGCCGACTTTAAATTTATGAGCGTTGCGAGACGATGTAGTACGAGAAAATGATATGTGGCAGGGTCTCAGAACTTGCACATTTTGCTGATGTTTCTGTGAGTAAGAACATTTTGGTGTTCGCACATTTCGCATAATTGTGTACGTAAATTTCGCTTGTCAATTCGAAAGCTTTAGCTGCATTATTTGCAGTCCATTTTTCTCACACCAAGTGGCCGAATTAAGTACGTACAAAACCATGCGAAATGTGCGAACACCAAAATGTTCTAATTCATAGAAGCATCGGCAAAATTTTTGAAGTTTGAAACCCTGTTACATACATGGTTTTGGACGTACATTTCGCATGTGATATTTTAGGACACAGGGACAAAGTTCAGTTGCGGGCATACCTTTCAAATTTTCACATGAAAAATAAAAAGGCGGATGAAGCTTCAAATCCGTTAAAAAAATAAACTGTTTTGGGGACATTTCGCGGTGATGTCATGTTCGTGGGATTCTGTTTTGGTTTACACAAGTGTGGGGAATTTTTTTTTTTTTTTTTGTATCATTTTTTCCATGCAGTTCACTGTTCTTATACGAAGTGACCGACTTTTAATTTATGAACGTCACGGTTCTGGGTAGTACGGGCAATTTTCATGTAACGGGGTCTCAAAACCTGCCAAATTTGCCGAGGTATTAAGAAGTGTTTTTGTTTCGTACATTTCGCATGGTTATGTGCGTTCGCGTATCAAGTTTCAGTGTGTTATTTGCATTTGATTTTTCTTGTATAAAGTGACAGTCTGTAAATTTATGAAAGTGGCGGTGATGGGTAGTACGGATAAGTTTCATGTGACAGGTGACAAAAGCTGCCAAGTTTGCCTATGTATTTAAAAAAAATAAATACTTGCGTCGTAGATTTCGCGTGGTTACATTACATTTCGCATGGTTGTGTATGAGCGTACATTTCGCTTGTCAGTTCGAAAGTTCTCTGTTCGGAGTGACCAATTTCAAAGTTTATGAACGTTACGAGATTGGGTAGTACGAGCAAAAGGTATGTGACAGAGCCTCAAAACTTGGAAATTTTGCCGATATTGCCGTGATTAAGAAAATTTCGGTGTTCGCACATTTCGCATGGTTGTGTGCGTACATTTCGCATGTCAGTTTGAAAGTTTTAATTGTGTTATTTGCAGTTCACTTTTCTCATACTAAGTCACCTACTTTAGTACGTACACAACCATGCAAAATGTGCGAACACCAAAATGTGCTTATTTACAGAAACATCGGCAAAATTGTCAAAAGTTTGAGACCGTGTCACATGCATGGTTGTTATACGTTCATTTCGCATGATTGTGTATAAACGTGCATTTCGCTTGTCAGTTTTACCTGTTATTTGCAGTTCACTGTTCTTATACGAAGTGACCGACTTTAAATTTATGAACGTCGCGAGAAGGGCGTACGCGCAAACGTGACATTGTCTCAAAACTTGGAAAATTTGCCGATGTTTCCGTGATTAAAAAATTTTGGTGTTCGCACATTTCGCATGGTTTTGTACGTACATTTCGCATGTCAGTTTGAAAGTTTTAATTGTGTTATTTTCAGTTAATTTTTCTCATACGAAGTCACCGACATTAACTTTATGAACGTCACGAGAGGGGTAGTACACCCAAGTTGTGTTGCATGGTCTCTAAACTTGCAAATTTTGTGCATGGTTGTGTACGTACATTTCGCATGTTAGTTTGAAAGTTTCTGCTGTGTATTTTGTTTTCTTTAGGAAGCTTTTATGTGGTTTATATCTCATTGCCTCACGTTTTTTTCGGCCTATCATTAAATTTTAAGTAGTGTACATAACACTGAGCTTGAAAATAAGATAGAGTTGGTTATTTACACAAGACGGTTATATCAGTGAAGGATTTTGTTGTATTATTTTTCCTGTATTTTGGTTATATTTTAAAAGAGTTTTGTTTTTAAACATTCATCTGTATAAATCTGTATTTTGTTTTTAAACAATTCATCTGTATAATATAAATCTACGTTTTTAAACATTCATCTGTTTTAATATCTTTTGTGCTGCTCTTCAATATTTTGTAAATCTTCAATTAATGTTAAATAGTTTATGTATAGAAATGAAAGAAAATAAATATTACATTGGGATTATGGTGTAAATAAAAGAAAACAAACTCTACGCTTGTTTGGCTTTTATTTAGTGTTTCCCTAATACTCTTTTACAGAAAGCACGTGGCCTTTGTTTATAAACAAAATCGGTTTGTTTACATTTTTTACACAGTCTCGATTCACATCAAACTTATAGTTGCAGATATCAAAAAATGGTGTAAAATATGCAAATTATGTAAACAAAATATTCTGTTTCGCAGGGTTCATGCTTTGTTAAATTTCTCTTAATCTGTTGTCTTTTATATATTTTCGCTTTCGGAATTGAATGTAAAAAAAATCTACCGAGATTTTCATATACAACTTATGTCTGAAAAGTCCCTAATAACGAAGTTAGATTTTTGGCGTACATTTCGCGAGTTGGAGAAGAAATCGCGATTCGTCGTTTGTTTCCCGACATACCTGTATATGTGTGTGTGTGTGTGTGTCAGTGTTGTGAACAAAATGTGTGCAAGTTATCTCGAGAATAGAAAGTCGTATCGACTTCAAATTTTACATGGGTATTTCTTGAGTCGGTCGGACGGTTCTTTCAACTTTTGACGCATGTCACGTGATTAGGGCAGGCGTATGACGTCATTACTAAAAATCTTGTGTGCGAAATTTCTCAGCTGCTGGACATCGAAGAAAGTTGAACCTTGGTGTTGTTGTTGCTTGGTAGGTCCAAAAGATTCTTTCAAACTTTGTAAAAAAAAAAAAAAAGGTACATCGAACTGGTGTGGCTTATCACGTCATCACTGAAAAATGCATATAATTCGGACAAGATCTTGTCTGCAAAATATCTCGATAATAGAAAAAAGAAAGTCGTAACAGTTGTTTTGGGCATCATTACGTAAAAAATTACCTATTGTTAAACAAAATATCTCGATAGACGAAAGTCGGATCAACTTCAGATTTGATGTAGTTATTCCTCGGATAAGTCGCACGTGAACAGAAACAAATTAAGAAAGGTGTATAACGTCAACGACCAACCCCCCCCCCCCCCCTCCCTTCCCCTCCTCCCCATTTTGTCGCCTTCTTTGTTAACTAAGCATAGTTGTTAACTACACTGTTGATTTCAGCGTTTTCCAGAAGATTCTCGAGTGTTCCCACTTTTTTTTTTGGAATAGCGAAAGCATTACTGTCGATCCATTGCTTTTTCTTATTGCCTGAAATTGAGCTTTTTGTGCTTTTCTCATCTATGTTTCTTACGTAACATGCCACTCAGTCAGAGGTGAGTATCAGTTGTGGCGCATGTTGAAGTCGTTATCTATGGAACTGGAATGCTTTTGTCGTATTTATAGGTCTCAAGAGTCTGGCTATTGTTTTTTTTTTCGCCGCATACTTGATTCAGTTGCCAAGCTGTTCCATATGTGGGAGCTATTTCGTGTCGGGTAGCATTGTTTGCAGTACCTGGTATTTTGTGTTGTGAGAAGCTGCTCATCATTTTGCCAAGGAATATGACTCCCCTTCCCCCCCCCCCCCTTCTTCCACCGAAGCGAGTCACCTGATGCAGTTGGAAGGAATGGCTTTCTTGTACTTTTTGGTTGATGGGAATGTACGAAGACAAGGTAGTATGTAATGGCTATAACTACACTTAGGATACAGATCGTTACCTTGGGTAAAAGGGTTGGGTTTGCGTTTACAGCCGGACCCACATTAGATGTCTGGGGAGGGGGGGGGATGTCGGTTAATAAAAAAAAATCCAGACCTGGATAAAAAGGTGTAAAGTAAGAACTGTTTGTTATGACTGCTTCCAGATTCGGATAAAAAGACGTACGGTAAAACTTGTGTGTTTTGACCAACTTCTATAGCCGGATAAAAATGTAACGCACAGTAAAACTGCTGTAGTCACAAACTTCCAGACCTGAATAAAAAAGACCTACAGTAAAACTACGCTTTAGCAACCATGTTCCAGACTCGGATAAAAAAGACGTGCAGTAATATCTGTTTTTAGTGACCACCATCTGCTTCGTTTATTTTTGAATTTTTGACAATGATTTATCATTGTGTTTGCGGAAATATTTTATTTCAGCAATAAGAAGAAAAGGAAAATTTTTTTGGGGAATTATGGGATTAGTTTCGGGGAGACATTTGTTTCTGTTCACAAAAGCAAAAAACTAAATAGGTGTCGTTTGAAAGTGTAACATAAGCCTGTACTCTTTATTTTTTGTGCACTGGCCGCTCTAGTTATGATCTAATTTTCGACCTTTTGAGATTAAATGATGTTACATAAGACCAACTTCGGCGACCTTGGCTTTCTCGGTCGTGGTGAAGATCAAAAACCGGAAATTGGCCATTATCTCGAAAATGGTAAGAGACGGAGCGATTCTGAGCTCATTTTCGAAAGTTTGGGACCAAACAACGTTACATAAGAGATACGAGACCTTGATCTAGGTCACGGTCAAAGCAAAAAAACCGGAAGTTGATAACTATCTCGAAGACGGTAAGCGATTTTGAACTCATTTTCGACCCTTTGGGCTTAAGTCATGTTACATAAGAGCTACCTCGGTGACCTTACCTTGGTCACGGTCAAGATGAAAACCGGAAACTGCCCATTATCTCGAAAAAGGTTAGAGCGGTTCTGAGTTCATTTTCGACCTGTCGGGCCAAAAACGACGACGAAGAAGGGGTACCTGGGTGACTTTGACCTTCTCGGTCACAACTTAATACAGACATTTTCTTTGATGGTTTCTGCAAGTGGGTCATTCCGCTTTCTAGCAGAATTCGGTCTAGTTGACAAATGAAAACATACTCAGTTACTGGACAAATGGTGTAAAGCTTATTCAAGCAGCAGGGGGCGCTATCTAAATAAAATAAAAAAATAGCCTCTGATGTTCGGTTAAACCAATATTATGGCTTATCCGAATATTTTTTTTTCATCTCGGAGTCTGCTTTTTAAAAGCGAGGATTGCAACATCAACTTGATCGTATCTCTAGCTCGGAAACAGGCAAAATACGGTGCGTGACGCATAAATAAAAGTAGGGAATGTTTTGGATAGTCTTATTCGCTTTTCTTTCTGCAACAATACAAGAACAATTACAGTTAGAAGTGCCATTTAAGCTTGCAACCGTCCAATACTAACAAAACCATATGAAATGCAAAAGGGGTGGTCGGGACTGGGCGATATGAAGGGCCAAACATTAAGTAAACGGGGCAATGGGTGAACAGAGACATGCAATGCACAAAATGGAGGGGAAAAGAGGGGGCAGAAGGGATGGAGAGGCGGAAGTTTTTGAATGCTTAAATGCTGCAGGTTGCTCCTAACCTCGCTCCGAGCCGAGTTACGTGAAGAAGGGAAGGAGATGAAGCTATATAAATACCCGCAGCAATTCCCCCCAAGGCAAGGGGCGGGAGGGGGGGTTGACCAATAGCCATAAAGCTAAACACATGCAGCTGCGACTTGATGTCGGTGTCCATACCAACTGACCACCGGACAAATGACTACCGGTCACATGACCGACCATCTGGACACCAGCTGAATTTGCAGTCATTTTTTTTGGGGGGGGGGAGGGGAGTGAGAAAGCTGAAGAGACATCGGGAGTCAAAATCATAAGAATGCTGCACACCCAGACAAACAAAGCTTGACAGCATGGATCAGGATGGTGATTTGTCCGGTGGTCAAATGCCCTAAACCCCATGATGGGGCATCGTGTGTATTCACTCTCGCAGAGTGAAAGTGGATCGAGCGAATGGCGAAAGTTTCAACCAATCAGGGTCCAGTGAAAACATTGCCATTGGCAATGAACCCTGCACGAAAGCAAGCAGTTGCAAACGTTTCAACTAGAAATAAACACACTTTATTTATCATAATAAATATGTAATAAATGTCGCTGTGACCGAGCTATTTTACTCGGACTATCCAATAATTCGGTTAATTGTTGTATATATTCACTTGTTTATTTTTAGTTGTTCACTTGTTTATTATAATGTTTTATTATTTATTTTTTACTTATTTAGTTATTTATATTTTATATTTACGTATTAATTTTTGTCGGTTTTCCCACATCTCGGAAATGGCTGGAGCTAGGAAACTGAAACCTGGCACACTGCCATCTTCATTAACATGAAAATACTTTTAACCTATGACGTTGTCTTTGGCGTCATTAATTGTTTTAAGCTAAATATTCCGAAAACGATTGCATTTACACACTACTTTTTCATAAAGAATTATTTTGTTAATATGGTTTCTTATTTTACATTATTATGGCGTCATTTTGCAGACACTTCTTATTTTTGCACTTTTAATGCCGATTTCAACTTATCTGATACACAACATTTACATTACAAGGAATTACATTTTACATTACAAGGAATTTATGAGAAATGTTCTGATAAGTTAGAAAAAAGCCCTTTCACCCACCGTCCCACCTGGGATTCCGGAAAAACAGAAGTTTTAGGGGTTTTAGAGCTTCTTAAGAATTTTAGGTGTTGGCAAAAAAAAAAACCTAAAATAAAAAATACAGGCTTTTAAGCATTTAAAAGGTTCTGGCTGTTTCGCTGGATGCCTGAACATTACGAGTCCGGAGAGTGGTTCAACAAGATACGGCAGTGCCATATCACTGAGGTAAAGGCGAAATGATGCTGGAAAAGACCTAACTATACATCGTACTTAATGGGTATAAGTAAGTCTACTACTGTACTGGCATACGCTTGGTTTAAGAAAAAGGTGTAGTAAACGGAGAGTCAACAGGCAGACACTGTTAGTCTGGACTCAGTCGTCCGATCGGGGATCCAATACAAGACCCCAGTTTCTACACTGTACGGTTTGCAAAACAGCGGTACTTGCTTGTGTGCGCGCGAGGCCACTTGCCAGATGTCACACACAAAAAACTCAGTCATCATTAAGCTACCCGGCCTTAATCCTCACAAGGTAATCCTGTTTGCGCAGCTCTGTCATCATGTAAGAAAATCAGCGGCTGTCGTGTCCACAAGCCTGTCGTCTGGCCCAGCTTCTTCCTGTCTATTCATGTGCTTTTCTTGTATGGTTTGAATTTTCTCGTACTCAAATTCTGCGCCTACTGCGCAGGACAGAAGAGACCCAATGTTCCTTTCTTCTGTGTCACCGAACACATATCCGTTGGCCTTGTCCACTTGCTTCATAACGCGTAGCATGCTCTGTTTGTCCTTTATAAAGCAACACAGTACACAGATGGCCATATGAACAACTTGTTGGTAACAGAAAAGCCCCCCCCCCCCAACTTGAAAGCACCCCTCCGGAGATTACCCCCCCCCCATACTCTATGTCAAACAACAGATGCGCAATACAACAAGCGCTCCAGAAGCATCCTGCTGATGACGTTTTCCAAGACCAGCCTGGAAGACACGTTCAATTATACACACAAAGTTATATAAAAAAAAAATTACTAAAATTTCAAAATATTGTCATTTTCACGTTTTCATTTACCAGAACAATAATACGACATAGCAGACCTGCAATATGTGCTCTATCCGTGTGAAAAATTTTTCAAATCCCCCCCCCCCCCCGAAAAAAATATAATACATTTCATGAAAATAACTAAAATATATGTTTTTTTACTGTATGAAGTTACACAACTTACAAGAGAAAACTTTATGGTAAAGAGGCGTAGACAAAGTACCCCATATGGGAGTCAATATCCAAGATTTTAACTCATTTTCAAAGTGATTTCATTTCGGTAATTATTGGTCAGACATTGTAATACCAGACAAGGCACAGCTGCAATATATAATCTCCCAGTGTGTGAAGTTTTAAAACTGAACTGAGAAAACTTAATGGCAAGCAGGAGCGAACAAAGTAGGGATAGCGTTTGGTCAATTCTGGCTGAGGGCTAAGACGGGATTGAGGATGTTAAGTTCAACCGTAACAACCATGATTCGAAAAATTCAAGACTACATAAACTAATGCGTTGACCTAAATTATATCTGTCGTTCGATGCGTCTGTTTAGAAACCCCATCCCGAAAAGAAGCAACTGGTGAACTAAAGCCTCAATACAGTGGTGAATGGGCAACTGCCTGTTGATTTTTTATCACTGGAGTCAATTATGCGCAATTATTTACAGACGCAGTAATTCCAAGACGAGAAATGGCTGCTTTTGTGGCAATTAAAGTAAACATAAATAAATAAGTAATTTCGAACTCATTCTTCCTGACTTTTTGGCAATTTTTCAGTGTTTTTCTTGACTTTTTAGCAATTTTTCAGTGTTTTTCTTGACTTTTCCTGACTTTTTGGCAATTTTTCAGTATTTTTCTTGACTTTTCCTGAGTTTTTAGCAATTTTTCAGTGTTTTTCTTGACTTTTCCTGACTTTTTGGCAATTTTTCAGTGTTTTTCTTGACTTTTCCTGACTTTTTGGCAAATTTTGCCACAACTCTCACCTGGACATCCAGCGTGACGAAAGCAACTAAACTGTATTCCTGAATGACTTCTACGAGGGCCTCGTTCATTTTCTTATATTTTTCAAAGAAAACATCATCCTGCAGAAATACCAAAACATAATCTCTTTTGTCAGCAATTTATCATTATCTAGTATTCAGTATTTAACAGCAATTCGTATGCTTTGAACCGGGCTTCAAATGAAAAAAAAAATGTCCAGGGACATTGTGACCAGCCGAGATCTAGTGAATCAAGTGGCAATAGGCTTGTACGATCACATTTTAAAAACCGGTTATGGAAATTTTTTCAAAAGGGCGGTATTTGCGTAATCTCTGGCGGATCTCAAAAAAGTAAATTTCAAAGAATCCTAACTTTGAACTACGCCTACAAAATGAAAGAAATCTGACGAAATTTACATGCACAAGAACTATTTTGAAAACCTTGATCCTCAAAATATTAAACGGTGGCATAAGAGTAATTTCGGAGGTGCGCAAAAAAAGAAAACATCACATTCAGAGTAATACTCTAAAATTTCGAATAAATTCAATCAAACTGCAGCAGGCAACGCTGCAGTAGTCTAATAGACATTTTGCAACATTTGAAGGCAATTCGATCAAAATATTGAGAGAAAAAAGAACATTTAGAAAACTAGCTCAGCAAATTATAAATGCCTCCCCCCCCCCCAATAAGCCAATTTTTGCCGGCTCGACAAAAAAAAAATCAAATTTACAAGAGAGAACTATCTAGGGGACAATGGTTCAAAATTCGAAAGAAATCTGATCAAAATTGTGGGAGAAGAAACATTCTGAAAACTGACAATTAGATTTTTAAAAATGTGCCCCCCCCCCCTCAATCTCTATTTAGAAAATTTTTAGCCAGTCGTCAAAAAACCTCTTCAAAAGAGGACCGCCTAATGAACGTTCGTGCAAAATTTGAATGCAATCCGCTCCAAACTGTGGGAGAAAAAGCATTTTGAAAACTGACTGCCGAAAAATGTCGCCCCCCCCCCCCCCACCATCCAGTCAAAAAAGTAGCCTTTTAAAAGAGGACAGTCTAGTGAACATCTATGCAACATTTGAAGGTAATCAGATCCAAACTGCGGAAGAGAAAAATCCTTTGGAAAATTGGCTGTCAAAAAATAAATAAAAAGTGTCCCTATTTGGTAAATTTTTGGTGATTCACCACAACACTTCTAGAGAGGTCAATCCACTAAACATTCGTACAAAATTTGAAAGAAATGCGATTCACATTGTGGGAGTAGAAGCACTTTGAAAACTGGCTACCAAAAAATTGTAAATGCCCCATTTAGCCAAATTTTTAGCGGATCGCCAAAAAAGGTCATTTCTCACGACAGAACCATATAGAAAACAATTCTACAAAATTCGAAAGAAATCCGATCAAAATTGTGGGAGAAGCAGCATTTCAAAAATTGACCGCTAATAAATTAAAAAATGTCATTCATCTGGTCAATTTTTGGTTGATCGACAAAAAAATTTTCAAGAGAGGCCTTCCTACTAAACATTTATGTAAAATTTGAATAAAATCCGATCAAAACTGAGGGATAAAAGCATTTTAAGTAAAAGTTTACATACAGACGACGGATACCCCCTCTACTGATGAGATAAGATCAGCCCGACGAAGTCGACTGGTCTAAAAGGGCACAAAATGTACTAGAAAAAGTACCAAAATTGCCTTTCAAAGGAGATATTAGTTCTAAGATTTTTCGCTTGGGCCTTCAGTGCTTGCACTTTCATACGGGAAACACTTTAGATACTTCCAAGCAGCAACTTGAAGTTGGTAATACAAGGTCAGGTAAGCCAGGTCAACTGCGTTGTTGTAAATCAGCTGACCTCTGGGCAGGCCTATTTGATTTGTATAAACACAGAGAAAAAAGAAAAATAAAACAAGATTTTTGGCCAATGCCGAATCGCTGAAAAAAGAAAGTTACATTATACGACTGGGGCTTTTTCTAGAGAAATTTTAAACAAATATCGGCCTCCAGCCAGGTCAATTGCGTAGTTGTAACCTCTGGTAGGCCTATTTGATTTGTATAAATACACAACAGATTGTTTAAAAAAGTAGTTCCTCTCTTTTATGAGTGCACTTTTCGCGGAATCCGAATGTGGTCCGAGGAGTAAAAAGGTGTTACATACACAACCGAACTGCCGTAGAGGTTAGCTATTGGACAACAACGAGTCATTTTTTTTTAACTGAGTTGAGAAACAGGACTATTTTTCTTTCTGGCTTTACGAGTTTCATGAACAGGAAGAAATGTGAGTTTGGAGATAACCCGTTATGATTTCACTTTCATTTACCTTCATCTGATCCAAGAGATAAGATAAATCCAGAACCTCGGTGAAGAAGTCCAAGTTAAACGGCAACTTGCCATACTTCTCGATCAAGTCGGCCTTCGATAAGACGTTGACATGAGGTAACTCCACTTGTAACATCGTTGACAAGGACGTTAACAGAACGCTAATGAATTTGGCCGGGTCAGAACAGTAATGTGAGTCCACCAGGTGTACTGCAGCCAGCCGAAACTGCCACTTCGTCAACTGTGCAAAAATATTCCTGACGGATTTATTGTGTGTGTAGAGTTCAACTTGTCCAGGGCAATCGAACAGGACATAGTGGTCTTTGAGCTTGTCCAGTTGTTGATGCAGCCAGTCCAGGTTCTTCTCCAGATACTCCATACAATAAATCAAGCCGCCATTCGGCCCTAGCTTCAGGTGATCCATGACGTCTTCTAGGCAAATCTGCAACGGTTGTCATAAAATGTCAGGAGTGCCAGGCTCGTGCTACCGCTGCTACTGCCTGCGGGAGGGATTTTGGGATCAGTCGTGTCGTATTGTCATTATATTTCTTCATGTCGTGTGAAATAAAAGACACAGAGTACTTGCTGTGAGGTGTGGAACATTTTATAATCCTTTCGACAACCAAATAGAACTAGCAGTGTTGCCACGGAGTCGTCAAGAAAAAAAAGGATAAAAAAAGGATAAAAAAGGTTAAATTTGAGAAAAAAAGTAGGAAAAAAAGGATAATTCATATATTGCTGAAGATCGAGAAAACATTAATGTTAATGATATTGTATCATTTTTTTTGTAATTTTCAAGGTTCGCGCTGCGTTCTCAGGAAAGCGAGTCAAAAAGGGAAAGTGTGACTCAGTTAGGTCCAGAACAATTCGATGTGTTCCGAAAAAGTGAGTCATTTCGTAAAAAATGCCCAAAAAGTGGACAAAAACCCCGCCAACGCGAACCCTGAATTTATAATGCTCGTTTTCACAACGATTAAAAAATATTTGCATACCCGATTGTACTTTACAAATTTATAAAGGAATCCGGTCAAATTGTGGCAAAAGAAGAGTTTTGAAAATTGGTACTAAATATTTTTAAATGCCCCCATTTAGCCAATTTTTAGCGGATCGCCAAAAAAAAGTACTTTTTCAAGACAGGCCTACCTAGAGAACAAATGTTCAAAATTGGGAAGGAAACCGATCAAAATTGTGGGAGAACCAATTTGAAAATTGGCAACCGAAAAATTTTAAATGCCCCCCATTTAGCCAATTTTTGGCGGATCGCCAAAAAAAAATTTTAAAGAGAGGCCTACCTGGAGAACATTCGTTTAAAATTTGAGAGGAATCCGATCAAAACTGAGGGAGAGGAAGCATTTTGATTTAAGTAAAAGTTTACACACACGTACATACTTACATACAGACGACGGATACCCCTCTATTGGTGTGATAAGACCAGCCCGACATGGTCGGCTGGTCTAAAAAAAAGGTGCGTACGTACTTGATCTATGGTCCCTAGGAACATGCAACTCAAACTTACAGAATGAAGTTATTGAAAATCATTCAAGAAATAACAAGTTTGTCCAAGGACAAAGTCCCAGCTTACGAAAAGCAATAAGACCAATTCCAGCGTGCACGAGCAAGGGAATTTCCTTGAAAAATTGGGCTTCAAAAGATGAGACGGCAAAGAGCTAGCTCAATAATTAATTTAGCACCGGACCAGAACATAGACCATAGAACATAGAACAGATTTTTCGTATCTCTGGTAGACAGGACAGTCAGCCATAGATACCTTCAAACAACGTTCGCATTTCGGACCAGTGCGCATATTTATGTAACCTGGCTCGATGCGCGGTTGTTATTCAGATAAGTGCGCATGTTTATTTAATTTGCGTTGATGCACGGCTCTCATTTTGGAACAGTGCACATGTTTATTTAACTTGCGTTGGTGTGCGGTGTGCATTTCGGGTCAGCACGCATGTTTATTTACCTTTTGTTGATGTGCGGTTCTTATTTCGGATCAATGCGCATGTTTATCTAACTTGCGTCGATATTCGGTCGTTAAATCTGACTTGCGCAAGTTCATTTTACTTGCGTTTACGAGCTGTAGGAGGAGATTCATTTAGTTTTTTTCAAAAATTCCGAAAAAAATGATTCAAAAGTTTTCCAATTCACTCAAAAAGCACGAGCCATATGCATGGCCCCCTAGAGACGGCTCATAAAAAAAAATAAAGGAAATCTGATAAAAACTGTAGGAGGAGATGCATTTTGATTTTTTTTTCTTCAAAAATTCCCTGATCGACTTAGAAAGCACAGGCCGTATTCACGACGGGTGTAGGACAAAATACCACCGGATATAATACCACCGGACATAATACCACCGGGCAAAATACCACCGGACATAATACCACCAAGGAAATGAAAACTAGGACAAAATACCACCACAATCTTTTATTGCTTTCTCTGATCACCGGAGCTATTTATAACTGAATGTAACTAAAACAAACGTAAAAGTACATTCACTGAGGACATTCTACTTTACTGAAACTGTTCTTTTTTGTAGATTCTAGTTAGTTTATTGTCGTGGTTTATTGCTGTTGATATGGGTTTAAATTGGTAAACGGTCATCTGCCCCCTTTTTTGCAACCCGGTCGACTGACACCCCCACCCCCCTGCAATTTGACGGCGTCGTTATCTGCCTCCTCCTTCTTTTAGTGGAAAAAACTTTAAATAATTAGGCAATTGTGATGTCCCCGTCTACTTCGTCTCTAAAACAATTGATCTTCATTGATCTATTCACCAATGTTGATCTTAGGAGATACTGATCCTTAAACTAATTGCAATTCTAATTGCAATTACTTTCCTATTGGTGAATTGCAATTTACCGAGGTGCAGTGCATTCAATAAAATAAATATAAATTTATTGATTGTGTCTTTGTAAGCCAAGAACCCAAGAAAAAATAGTATATGGAGGGGGCAAGCGACCACCCCAGTCTTGCGCTATGGCAATCCCTTATCAATAATGACACAACGGAGTATTTGCTCTTATTCTCTGCGACCTACTGCATGTGATTTTTATAATCCCTAAGCCGTCTCCGTTTCGCGTCTTATTTGAGCTTCTTCCGTGACTGGACGCCACCGAATCTGCGTTGTTACGCTGTATAGTAAAAAGATATCGTTGGTGGTATTTTGTCCTAGTTTTCATTTCCATGGTGGTATTATGTCCGGTGGTATTTTGCACGGTGGTATTATGTCCGGTGGTATTATGTCCGGTGGTATTTTGTCCGGTTCCCATTCACGACACCCTAAGCATTCCTCAGCCCCAAAATAAATGATGTCTGATCAAAACAGTAGTATGTATTTTGAGGTATTTTCATCAAAAATTCCCCCCAAAATCAAAAATTCTTAAGTCGAGTCAAACAGCATAAGCTGTATGCCCGACCCACCTAATGATGCCTCATACCAAAAATAAATGACATCGGATCAAAATTGTATTAGGAGATGCATTTTGAAACAAAGTTTACTAAATAAACAATTAACTAACTAACTAACGGACGTCACCCGCAAACCGATGGGAATACCCCAGCTTGCGTGTAACGTAAGATGGGCTAAAAACTACTCAACATCATTTAGAATACTAGATATTTTACAGTGTGATAAGACATTGAATACATTCACAGAATATATGTTTCAATTCCATGAAAAACATACCCTTTCTCTACAGATGTATTGATTTTAAGAATAGACGCTGCAAAAAAGTTGGAAATTACATGCACATACAGTGTAAGAGCGGTTAATATTATGGCCTAATCATGGGTTACGACTAGGGTGAGAAAAAATTATAGCAGAAAAAAAATATATAACCAATTAGGAAAAAATGATATTTTGAAGGAAAAAAGAAAATGAAAAAAAAGTATCAAAATAAAAAAAAAAGGATGAACAGCGAAAAAAAAAGTATAAAAAAAGGATGAAAATTAAAAAAAAGTATAAAACAAGTTTGTCCAAGGACAAAGTCCCAGCTTACGAAAAGCAATAAGACCCATTCCAGCGTGCATGAGCGAAGGAATTTCCCTGAAATATCAAGCTTCAAAAGATGAGACGGCAAAGAGCTAGCTCAATAATTAATTTAGCACCGGACCAGAACATAGACCGATAAATGCATACAAAGATTTCTTTCCCAGAAAAATGGGGAACAGATTTTTTGTATATCTGGTAGACTGGATAGTTTGCCATAGATACCTTGAAACAACGCTCGCATTTCGGACCAGTGCGCATATTTATGTAACTTGCCTCGATGCGCGGTTCTAATTCAGACAAGTGCGCATGTTTATTTCATTTGCGTTGATGCGCGGCTCTCATTTTGGAACAGTGCACATGTTTATTTAACTTAATAAAGATTAATGCGCGGTTCTTATTCCAGACCAATGCGCATGTTTATTTTACTTTCGTACTTATTTTGGACAAGTGCACAAGTTTCCTTAGGTTGTGTTGATGCGCGGTTCGCATTTCGGAAGAGTTTGCACGTTTATCTAACTTGCACGGTGCTTATTTTGGACGTGTGTATATGTTTATTTAACTTGCGTTGGTGCGCGGTTTGCATTTTGGACCAGTGCGCATGTTTATTCAACTTGCGTTGATGAGCAGTTCGAATTTCGGACCATTGGGCATGTTTATTTAACTTGCGTTGACGCGCGGTTCGAATATCGGACCAGTGCGCACGTTTATTTAAATTGCATTGATGCGCGGTTCTTATTCTGGACCAGTAAAAATGTTTGTTTAACTTGCGTTGGCGCTTGGTTCACATTTCGAACCACTCCACACGTTTATTTAAGTGGCGTTGATGCGCGGTTCGAATTTCGGACCAGTGCGCATGTTTATTTAACTTGCGATGATGTGCGGTTGGCATTTCGGATCAGTGTGCATGTTTATTTACTTGTGTTGATGTGCGGTTCTTATTTCGGATCAGTGCGCATGTTTATTTACATTGTGTTGATGTGCGGTTCTTTTTTCGGACCAGTGCGCATGTTTATTTACCTTGCGTTGATGTGCGGTTCTTATTTCGGATCAATGCGCATGTTTATTTACTTGTGTTGTGTTGAGTATAAAAATGTGCATACAGTTTTGGAACATCCTATCCAGAACACGGTACGATATTTGTCAAATAAAAATATATATGTAAAAACAGGAATTTTTCTCCAATTTGTTTTTGATATCAAAGAAAAGTAGAACTCCAAAATTTAAATAACGTCCTTTCTTATATGCACTTATCTCGAACCTTTTGTTGCATGCGATTACTTAAACGTGGATTCCTATCCAGGGTGGTACTAGGCCAGCGTTTACTTAAAAATCGATAAATGATCGGGTGAGGTATATCCAGACCGTGGATAGTCTACCCTGACAGGCGTACTTCAAATGCCCTGGTAAACTTCAAAGCGGGGGATTCGTCAAAAATATGTGGACCCTAATTAATTTTAATTTGCGTGGGAAAAATGAAAAAGAGGCTATCGACCACCCGAAAAATATCACATTTATCATATTTTCGGGTCATATAATTGCTTCCTGCACCTTTTAAAGCGAAAATTACAATTTTCTTACATTATCGCCCAATGTTCCCTATTATCGCCCACCCGAAAAATATCACATTTATCATATTTTCGGGTCATAGAATTGATTCCTGCACTTTTAAAGCGAAAATTACAACTTTCTTGCGTTATCGCCCAATGTTCCCTATTATCGCCGACACGAAAAATATCATATTTATCATATTTTCGGGTCATAGAATTGATCCTTGCACTTTTAAAGCGAAAATTACAACTTTCTTACATTATCGCCCAATGTTCCCTATTATCGCCCATCCGAAAAATATCACATTTATCATATTTTCGGGTCATAGAATTGTTTCCTGCACTTTTAAAGCGAAAATTACAACTTTCTTGCACTATCGCCCAATGTTCCCTATTATCGACCATCCGAAAAATATCATATTTATCATATTTTAGGGTCACAGAATTGATTCCTGCACTTTTAAAGCGAAAATTACAATTTTCTTACATTATCGCCCAATGTTCACTATTATCGCCCACCCGAAAAATATCACATTTATCATATTTTCGGGACATAGAATTGATCCCTGCACTTTTAAAGCGAAAATTACAATTTTCATGCATTATCGCCCAACATTCCCTATTATCGCCCATCCAAAAAATATCATATTTATCATATTTTCGGGTTATAGAATTGATTCCTGCTCTTTTAAAGCGAAAATTACAACTTTCTTACATTATCGCCCAATGTATCCTATTATCGCCCACCCCAAAAATATTATATTTATCATATTTTCGGGTCCTAGAATTGTTTCCTGCACTTTTAAAGCGAAAATTACAACTTTCTTGCTTTATCGCCAAATATTCCCTGTTATCGCCCACCCGTAAAATATCACATTGATCATATTTTCGGGTCACAGAATTGATTCCTGCACTTTTAAAGCGTATATTGCAACTTTCTTGCATTATCGCCCAATGTTCCCTATTATCGCGCATCCAAAAAATATCATATTTATCATATTTTCGGGACATAGAATTGATCCCTGCACTTTTAAAGCGAAAATTACAACTTTCTTGCATTATCGCCCAACATTCCCTATTATCGCCCATCCGAAAAATATCATATTTATCATATTTTAGGGTTATAGAATTGATTCCTGCTCTTTTAAAGCGAAAATTACAACTTTCTTACATTATCGCCCAATGTATCCTATTATCGCCAACCCAAAAAATATTATATTTATCATATTTTCGGGTCCTAGAATTGTTTCCTGCTCTTTTAAAGCGAAAATTACAACTTTCTTGCTTTATCGCCCAATATTCCCTGTTATCGCCCACCCGAAAAATATCACATTGATCATATTTTCGGGTCACAGAATTGATTCCTGCACTTTTAAAGCGTAAATTACAACTTTCTTGCATTATCGCCCAATGTTCCCTATTATCGCACACACGAAAAATATCACATTTATCATATTATCGGGTCATAGAATTGATTCCTGCAATTTTAAAGCGAAAATTACAGCTTTCTTACATTATCGCCCAATGTTTTCTATTATCGCCCATCCGAAAAATATCACATTTATCATATTTTCGGGTCATAGAATTGTTTCCTGCACTTTTAAAGCGAAAATTACAACTTTCTTGCACTATCGCCCAATGTTCCCTATTATCGACCATCCGAAAAATATCATATTTATCATATTTTAGGGTCACAGAATTGATTCCTGCACTTTTAAAGCGAAAATTACAATTTTCTTACATTATCGCCCAATGTTCACTATTATCGCCCACCCGAAAAATATCACATTTATCATATTTTCGGGACATAGAATTGATCCCTGCACTTTTAAAGCGAAAATTACAATTTTCATGCATTATCGCCCAACATTCCCTATTATCGCCCATCCAAAAAATATCATATTTATCATATTTTCGGGTTATAGAATTGATTCCTGCTCTTTTAAAGCGAAAATTACAACTTTCTTACATTATCGCCCAATGTATCCTATTATCGCCCACCCCAAAAATATTATATTTATCATATTTTCGGGTCCTAGAATTGTTTCCTGCACTTTTAAAGCGAAAATTACAACTTTCTTGCTTTATCGCCAAATATTCCCTGTTATCGCCCACCCGTAAAATATCACATTGATCATATTTTCGGGTCACAGAATTGATTCCTGCACTTTTAAAGCGTATATTGCAACTTTCTTGCATTATCGCCCAATGTTCCCTATTATCGCGCATCCAAAAAATATCATATTTATCATATTTTCGGGACATAGAATTGATCCCTGCACTTTTAAAGCGAAAATTACAACTTTCTTGCATTATCGCCCAACATTCCCTATTATCGCCCATCCGAAAAATATCATATTTATCATATTTTAGGGTTATAGAATTGATTCCTGCTCTTTTAAAGCGAAAATTACAACTTTCTTACATTATCGCCCAATGTATCCTATTATCGCCAACCCAAAAAATATTATATTTATCATATTTTCGGGTCCTAGAATTGTTTCCTGCTCTTTTAAAGCGAAAATTACAACTTTCTTGCTTTATCGCCCAATATTCCCTGTTATCGCCCACCCGAAAAATATCACATTGATCATATTTTCGGGTCACAGAATTGATTCCTGCACTTTTAAAGCGTAAATTACAACTTTCTTGCATTATCGCCCAATGTTCCCTATTATCGCACACACGAAAAATATCACATTTATCATATTATCGGGTCATAGAATTGATTCCTGCAATTTTAAAGCGAAAATTACAGCTTTCTTACATTATCGCCCAATGTTTCCTATTATCGCCCACCCGAAAAATATCACATTTATCATATTTTCGGGTCCTAGAATTGTTTCCTGCACTTTTAAAGCGAAAATTACAACTTTCTTACATTATCGCCCAATGTTCCCTTTATCGCCCACCCGAAAAATATTATATTTATCATATTTTCGGGTCCTGGAATTGTTTCCTGCACATTTAAAGCGAAAATTACAATTTTCTTGCAGTATCGACCAATATTCCCTATTATCGCCCATCCGAAAAATAACATATTTATCATATTTTCGGGTCACAGAATTGATTCCTGTACTTTTAAAGCGAAAATTACAACTTTCTTACATTATCGCCCAATGTTCCCTATTATCGCCCACCCGAAAAATATCACATTTATCATATTTTCGGGTCACAGAATTGATTCCTGCACTTTTAAAGCGAAAATTACAACTTTCTTACATTATCGCCCAATATTCCCAATTATCGCCTACCCGAAAAATATCACATTGATCATATTTTCGGGTCACAGAATTGATTCCTGCACTTTTAAAGCGAAAATTACAACTTTCTTGCTTTATCACCCAATATTCCCTGTTATCGCCCACCCGTAAAATATCACATTGATCATATTTTCGGGTCACAGAATTGATTCCTGCACTTTTAAAGCGTAAATTACAACTTTCTTGCATTATCGCCTAATGTTCCCTATTATCGCCCATCCAAAAAATAGCATATTTATCATATTTTAGGGTCACAGAATTGATTCCTGCACTTTTAAAGCGAAAATTACAATTTTCTTACATTATCGCCCAATGTTCACTATTATCGCCCACCCGAAAAATATCACATTTATCATATTTTCGGGACATAGAATTGATCCCTGCACTTTTAAAGCGTAAATTACAACTTTCTTGCATTATCGCCCAATGTTCCCTATTATCGCACACACGAAAAATATCACATTTATCATATTATCGGGTCATAGAATTGATTCCTGCAATTTTAAAGCGAAAATTACAGCTTTCTAACATTATCGCCCAATGTTTCCTATTATCGCCCACCCGAAAAATATCACATTTATCATATTTTCGGGTCCTAGAATTGTTTCCTGCACTTTTAAAGCGAAAATTACAACTTTCTTACATTATCGCCCAATGTTCCCTATTATCGCCCACCCGAAAAATATTATATTTATCATATTTTCGGGTCCTGGAATTGTTTCCTGCACTTTTAAAGCGAAAATTACAATTTTCTTGCAGTATCGACCAATATTCCCTATTATCGCCCATCCGAAAAATAACATATTTATCATATTTTCGGGTCACAGAATTGATTCCTGTACTTTTAAAGCGAAAATTACAACTTTCTTACATTATCGCCCAATGTTCCCTATTATCGCCCACCCGAAAAATATCACATTTATCATATTTTCGGGTCACAGAATTGATTCCTGCACTTTTAAAGCGAAAATTACAACTTTCTTACATTATCGCCCAATATTCCCAATTATCGCCTACCCGAAAAATATCACATTGATCATATTTTCGGGTCACAGAATTGATTCCTGCACTTTTAAAGCGAAAATTACAACTTTCTTGCTTTATCACCCAATATTCCCTGTTATCGCCCACCCGTAAAATATCACATTGATCATATTTTCGGGTCACAGAATTGATTCCTGCACTTTTAAAGCGTAAATTACAACTTTCTTGCATTATCGCCTAATGTTCCCTATTATCGCCCATCCAAAAAATAGCATATTTATCATATTTTAGGGTCACAGAATTGATTCCTGCACTTTTAAAGCGAAAATTACAATTTTCTTACATTATCGCCCAATGTTCACTATTATCGCCCACCCGAAAAATATCACATTTATCATATTTTCGGGACATAGAATTGATCCCTGCACTTTTAAAGCGAAAATTACAATTTTCTTGCATTATCGCCCAACATTCCCTATTATCGCCCATCCAAAAAATATCATATTTATCATATTTTCGGGTTATAGAATTGATTCCTGCTCTTTTAAAGCGAAAATTACAACTTTCTTACATTATCGCCCAATGTATCCTATTATCGCCCACCCCAAAAATATTATATTTATCATATTTTCGGGTCCTAGAATTGTTTCCTGCACTTTTAAAGCGAAAATTACAACTTTCTTGCTTTATCGCCAAATATTCCCTGTTATCGCCCACCCGTAAAATATCACATTGATCATATTTTCGGGTCACAGAATTGATTCCTGCACTTTTAAAGCGTATATTGCAACTTTCTTGCATTATCGCCCAATGTTCCCTATTATCGCGCATCCAAAAAATATCATATTTATCATATTTTCGGGACATAGAATTGATCCCTGCACTTTTAAAGCGAAAATTACAACTTTCTTGCATTATCGCCCAACATTCCCTATTATCGCCCATCCGAAAAATATCATATTTATCATATTTTAGGGTTATAGAATTGATTCCTGCTCTTTTAAAGCGAAAATTACAACTTTCTTACATTATCGCCCAATGTATCCTATTATCGCCAACCCAAAAAATATTATATTTATCATATTTTCGGGTCCTAGAATTGTTTCCTGCACTTTTAAAGCGAAAATTACAACTTTCTTGCTTTATCGCCCAATATTCCCTGTTATCGCCCACCCGAAAAATATCACATTGATCATATTTTCGGGTCACAGAATTGATTCCTGCACTTTTAAAGCGTAAATTACAACTTTCTTGCATTATCGTCCAATGTTTCCTATTATCGCCCACCCGAAAAATATCATATTTATCATATTTTCGGGTCCTAGAATTGCTTCCTGCACTTTTAAAGCGAAAATTACAACTTTCTTACATTATCGCCCAATGTTCCCTATTATCGCCCACCCGAAAAATATTATATTTATCATATTTTCGGGTCCTAGAATTGTTTCCTGCACATTTAAAGCGAAAATTACAATTTTCTTGCAGTATCGACCAATATTCCCTATTATCGTCCATCCGAAAAATAACATATTTATCATATTTTCGGGTCACAGAATTGATTCCTGTACTTTTAAAGCGAAAATTACAACTTTCTTACATTATCGCCCAATGTTCCCTATTATCGCCCACCCGAAAAATATCACATTTATCATATTTTCGGGTCACAGAATTGATTCCTGCACTTTTAAAGCGAAAATTACAACTTTCTTACATTATCGCCCAATATTCCCTATTATCGCCTACCCGAAAAATATCACATTTATCATATTTTCGGGTCATAGAATTGATCCTTGCACTTTTAAAGCGAAAATTACAACTTTCTTACATTATCGCCCAATGTTCCCTATTATCGCCCACCCGAAAAATATCACGTTTAGCATATTTTCGGGTCATAGAATTGATTCCTGCACTTTTAAAGCGAAAAGTACAACTTTCTTGCATTATCGCCCAATGTTCCCTATTATCGCCCATCCAAAAACTATCATATTTATCATATTTTCGGGACATAGAATTGATCCCTGCACATTTAAAGCGAAAATTACAACTTTCTTGCAGTATCGACCAATATTCCCTATTATCGCCCATCCGAAAAATATCATATTTATCATATTTTCGGGTCACAGAATATATTCTTGCACTTTTAAAGCGAAAATTACAACTGTCTTACATTATCGCCCAATATTCCCTATTATCGCCCACCTGAAAAATATCACATTTATCATATTTTCGGTTCATAGAATTGATTCCTGCACTTTAAAAGCGAAAATTACAACTTTCTTGCATTATCGCCCAATGTTCCCTATTATCGCCCACCCGAAAAATATCATATTTATCATATTTTCGGGTCCTAGAATTGTTTCCTGCACTTTCAAAGCGAAAATTACAACCTTCTTGCTTTTTCGCCCAATATTCCCTGATATCGCCCACCCGAAAAATATCACATTTATCATATTTTCGGGTCACAGAATTGATTCCTGCACTTTTAAAGCGAAAATTACAACTTTCTTGCATTATCGCCCAATGTTCCCTATTATCGCCCACCCGAAAAATATCACGTTTAGCATATTTTCGGGTCATAGAATTGATTCCTGCACTTTTAAAGCGAAAAGTACAACTTTCTTGCATTATCGCCCAATGTTCCCTATTATCGCCCATCCAAAAACTATCATATTTATCATATTTTCGGGACATAGAATTGATCCCTGCACATTTAAAGCGAAAATTACAACTTTCTTGCAGTATCGACCAATATTCCCTATTATCGCCCATCCGAAAAATATCATATTTATCATATTTTCGGGTCACAGAATATATTCTTGCACTTTTAAAGCGAAAATTACAACTGTCTTACATTATCGCCCAATATTCCCTATTATCGCCCACCTGAAAAATATCACATTTATCATATTTTCGGTTCATAGAATTGATTCCTGCACTTTAAAAGCGAAAATTACAACTTTCTTGCATTATCGCCCAATGTTCCCTATTATCGCCCACCCGAAAAATATCATATTTATCATATTTTCGGGTCCTAGAATTGTTTCCTGCACTTTCAAAGCGAAAATTACAACCTTCTTGCTTTTTCGCCCAATATTCCCTGATATCGCCCACCCGAAAAATATCACATTTATCATATTTTCGGGTCACAGAATTGATTCCTGCACTTTTAAAGCGAAAATTACAACTTTCTTGCATTATCGCCCAATGTTCCCTATTATCGCCCACCCGAAAAATATCACGTTTAGCATATTTTCGGGTCATAGAATTGATTCCTGCACTTTTAAAGCGAAAAGTACAACTTTCTTGCATTATCGCCCAATGTTCCCTATTATCGCCCATCCAAAAACTATCATATTTATCATATTTTCGGGACATAGAATTGATCCCTGCACATTTAAAGCGAAAATTACAACTTTCTTGCAGTATCGACCAATATTCCCTATTATCGCCCATCCGAAAAATATCATATTTATCATATTTTCGGGTCACAGAATATATTCTTGCACTTTTAAAGCGAAAATTACAACTGTCTTACATTATCGCCCAATATTCCCTATTATCGCCCACCCGAAAAATATCACATTTATCATATTTTCGGGTCACAGAATTGATTCCTGCACTTTTAAAGCGAAAATTACAACTTTCTTGCATTATCGCCCAATGTTCCCTATTATCGCCCACACGAAAAATATCATATTTATCATATTTTCGGGTCATAGAGTTTATTCCTGCACTTTTAAAGCGAAAATTACAACTTTCTTGCACTATCGCCCAATGCTCCCTATTATCGCCCACCCGAAAAATATTATATTTATCATATTTTCGGGTCATAGAATTGATCCCTGCACTTTTAAAGCGAAAATTACAACTTTCTTGCATTATCGCCCAATGCTCCCTATTATCGCCCACACGAAAAATATCATATTTATCATATTTTCGGGTCATAGAATTGATTCCTGCACTTTTAAAGCGAAAATTACAACTTTCTTACATTATCGCCCAATGTTCCCTATTATCGCCCACCCGAAAAATATCACATTTATCATATTTTCGGGTCACAGAATTGATTCCTGCACTTTTAAAGCGAAAATTACAACTTTCTTACATTATCGCCCAATATTCCCTATTATCGCCTACCCGAAAAATATCACATTTATCATATTTTCGGGTCATAGAATTGATCCTTGCACTTTTAAAGCGAAAATTACAACTTTCTTACATTATCGCCCAATGTTCCCTATTATCGCCCACCCGAAAAATATCACGTTTAGCATATTTTCGGGTCATAGAATTGATTCCTGCACTTTTAAAGCGAAAAGTACAACTTTCTTGCATTATCGCCCAATGTTCCCTATTATCGCCCATCCAAAAACTATCATATTTATCATATTTTCGGGACATAGAATTGATCCCTGCACATTTAAAGCGAAAATTACAACTTTCTTGCAGTATCGACCAATATTCCCTATTATCGCCCATCCGAAAAATATCATATTTATCATATTTTCGGGTCACAGAATATATTCTTGCACTTTTAAAGCGAAAATTACAACTGTCTTACATTATCGCCTAATATTCACTATTATCGCCCACCTGAAAAATATCACATTTATCATATTTTCGGTTCATAGAATTGATTCCTGCACTTTAAAAGCGAAAATTACAACTTTCTTGCATTATCGCCCAATGTTCCCTATTATCGCCCACCCGAAAAATATCATATTTATCATATTTTCGGGTCCTAGAATTGTTTCCTGCACTTTCAAAGCGAAAATTACAACCTTCTTGCTTTTTCGCCCAATATTCCCTGATATCGCCCACCCGAAAAATATCACATTTATCATATTTTCGGGTCACAGAATTGATTCCTGCACTTTTAAAGCGAAAATTACAACTTTCTTGCATTATCGCCCAATGTTCCCTATTATCGCCCACCCGAAAAATATCACGTTTAGCATATTTTCGGGTCATAGAATTGATTCCTGCACTTTTAAAGCGAAAAGTACAACTTTCTTGCATTATCGCCCAATGTTCCCTATTATCGCCCATCCAAAAACTATCATATTTATCATATTTTCGGGACATAGAATTGATCCCTGCACATTTAAAGCGAAAATTACAACTTTCTTGCAGTATCGACCAATATTCCCTATTATCGCCCATCCGAAAAATATCATATTTATCATATTTTCGGGTCACAGAATATATTCTTGCACTTTTAAAGCGAAAATTACAACTGTCTTACATTATCGCCCAATATTCCCTATTATCGCCCACCTGAAAAATATCACATTTATCATATTTTCGGTTCATAGAATTGATTCCTGCACTTTAAAAGCGAAAATTACAACTTTCTTGCATTATCGCCCAATGTTCCCTATTATCGCCCACCCGAAAAATATCATATTTATCATATTTTCGGGTCCTAGAATTGTTTCCTGCACTTTCAAAGCGAAAATTACAACCTTCTTGCTTTTTCGCCCAATATTCCCTGATATCGCCCATCCGAAAAATATCACATTTATCATATTTTCGGGTCACAGAATTGATTCCTGCACTTTTAAAGCGAAAATTACAACTTTCTTGCATTATCGCCCAATGTTCCCTATTATCGCCCACACGAAAAATATCATATTTATCATATTTTCGGGTCATAGAGTTTATTCCTGCACTTTTAAAGCGAAAATTACAACTTTCTTGCACTATCGCCCAATGTTCCCTATTATCGCCCACCCGAAAAATATTATATTTATCATATTTTCGGGTCATAGAATTGATCCCTGCACTTTTAAAGCGAAAATTACAACTTTCTTGCATTATCGCCCAATGCTCCCTATTATCGCCCACACGAAAAATATCATATTTATCATATTTTCGGGTCATAGAATTGATTCCTGCACTTTTAAAGCGAAAATTACAACTTTCTTACATTATCGCAAAATGTTCCCTATTATCGCCCACCCGAAAATATAATATTTATCATATTTTCGGGTCCTAGAATTGTTTCCTGCACATTTAAAGCGAAAATTACAACTTTCTTGCAGTATCGACCAATATTCCCTATTATCGCCCATCCGAAAAATATCATATTTATCATATTTTCGGGACATAGAATTGATTCCTGCACTTTTAAAGCGAAAATTACAACTTTCTTGCTTTATCGCCCAATGTTCCCTATTATCGCCCACTTGAAAATATCATAGAAATGACCCACTGACAACAAAATTACTGAAAAGTCCAACCAGAAGTACTTGCATGTAACATATTGTGCCCCTCTGCAAATTGAAACTTTGCTTTTTTAAGAAGAAAAATGGAAATTTCCAATTTTTTTAAAGCTGCAAACTTCGAAGCTCAGTAGATTCAAAAATAAGGCGCAATTCAAAAATCGAAAAATGTACTTTTTTCACCCCTTAGTTCTAGTTTCTTCATAACAAATTTCGGAATCTTCCGATGAAAAATGAGGGACTAGATAGATTTTTTCGTATTTTGCCCAAATTGGCAATAAAATCGCCAAAAATGGTTTAAACCAAAAAATAAAAAAAAATTCCTAATGCAGTAGAAGGTTAAAAACTCGCGTTTAAAATTTGGTACGAATCGGATGAAAAATAAAAAAGATATTCCACTTTAACTACTTTGTTGAGAAAAAAAAAATGGAAATTTGCCAATTTTTAGAAGTTGCAAACTTTGAAGCTCAGTAGATTCAAAAATAAGGCGAAATTCAAAAATCGAAAAAAGTACTTTTTTCACCCTTAGTTCTAGTTTCTTCATAAAAAATTTCGGAATCTTCCGATGAAAAATGAGGGACTAGATAGGTTTTTTCGTATTTTGCCCAAATTGGCAATAAAATCGCCAAAAATGGTTTAAACCAAAAAATAAAAAAATTTCCTAATGCAGTAGAAGGTTAAAAACACTTGCCCCCATCTGTATAGCCCTGTTGGCTAAAAAGACATCGGATCAAAAATGTAGGACGAGATACATTTTAAATTTTTTTCTTCAAAAATTCCCAAAAAATTAAAAAATCACCCGATCGACTAGAAAAGCACAAGCCGTATGCACGACACTTTAGGGGTGCCTCATACCAAAAATAAATCACATCGGGTCAAAAATGTAGGAGGAGACACATTTTAAATTTTTTTCTTTAAAAATTCCCCTAAAATTCAAAAATCACCCGATCGACTAAAAAAGCACAAGCCGTATGCACGACTCCTTAGGGATGCCTCACACCAAAAATAAATGACATCGAATCAAAATTGTAGGAGTAGATGCATTTTGAATTATTTTCGAAATTTTTGCTTTAAAAATTCCCCAAAAATACAAAAATTGCGCGATCGACTAAAAAAGCACAAGCCGTATGCACGACCCTTTAGGGGTGCCTCATACCAAAAATAAATCACATCGGATCAAAAATGTAGGAAGAGATACATTTTAAAATTTTTTCTTTAAAAATTCGCCAAAAATTCAAAAATCACCCGATCGACTAGAAAAGCACAAGCCGTATGCACGACCCCTTAGGGATGCCTCACACCAAAAATAAATGACATCGGTTCAAAATTGTAGGAGGAGATGCATTTTGAACCAAAGTTTACTAAATAAACAACTAACTAACTAACTAACTAACTAACTAACTAACTAACTAACGGACACCGCCCGCAAACCGATAGGAATACCCCAGCTTACGTGTAACGTAAGCTGGGCTAAAAAAGTATTTAAGGATAAAAAAAGGATAAAATCGGGCTTTTTAAAAAAAAAGGATAATCCTTTTAAAAAAGGATGATGTGGCAACACTGAACTAGATAAATTCTGTAGGTAGCCATTTTGTATTTTTTTTATTACTTAGAAAAAGAAAATGAGATTTACTACTTGAACAAGAGACTGCTGAAAGACCAATGCACAAAAAATGAACAAATACAAACAAAGAAAGAAAAGAAAGAAAGAAAGAAAGGAAAGAAAAGAAAAGAAAGGAAAGGAAAGAAAAGGAAAGAAAAGGAAAGAAAAGAAAAGAAAGGAAAAGAAACGAAAGAAAGGAAAGGAAAGAAAAGGAAAGAAGAAAGGAAAGAAAAGAAAGGAAAGGAAACGAAAAAAAGGGAAGGAAGGGAAAGGAAAAGAAAGAAAAAGGAAAGGAAAGAAAAGAAATGAAAAGAAAGGAAAGGAAAAGGAAACAAAAGAAAGAAAGAAAATGAAAAGAAAGAAAGAAAGAAAAGAAAGAAAGAAAGAAAGAAAGAAAGAAAATCTCTATCGTAAACCTTTGACAACACGACGCTAATTTTTAACTGCATCAAAACAACAGGCCACTAACAGGGAAGCCCTCTCGTGCTGATACGTTTTCCACTACTTACTGAACCCTTTATTCACACCCACCAGATCAAACAAGTTGACTGCGCAGTCATATGGCAAATCGTCGTTGGCCGGATCCAAGTTGACGACCGCAACTTTTCTGCCAAGACCTGTGATAACGGAAGAATGCGCAACGTGAGGCGGAAGTGGATGATGTTTTGTGAAGGTCAGGAGTGGATTCGGGAAAAAGCTCCTTCCTGATTGGTAGGCAGTTGTTTGACAAATCTGATTGGTCCATTGTAAATAAAAAAAACTCCATTATGATGGTCGAGAGGCCTTTGACAGAGCTGACTGCAACAAAATCAACAAAATTGTCACATGGTCCAGCGTCCTGTATTTTTTATATTGCAAATTGAGTCGAATGTGACGTGTTAGGTCAATAAAAAGTTTCCGAAAATGTGAGATATTGCTAAATATACCCTTGACTCTTTTACCTGTCGGTCAATATCGGTGTCGTTCAATATCGGACATCTTTAGAACGTTTGCGATTAGTTAAAAATTCAAAAGCTCTTTTTAAATTTCGCTTTGAATGTTCCAATAAAATTATACCCAACAACAAAAGAAACACCCGGCAATTGTCGGTTATTTTTCGATTTGAATGGTTTTGGCCGACCTTGTGCAAGCAATGATGCGATAAGACCAGCCCGACAAAGTTGGCTGGTCTAATAAAACTAGACCGTTTTCGCCACCGAGTTACATTACACATTACAATTACACTTGGGACCACAAAAATACTAATACTAATATACACAATTTCACAATTATTAAAACTCTTTGTTAAAATAATGCCAAATTTCCGATTGCATCAAAACTCTACGTGACACAGTTTTCGGCATGCTATATCGCAGTAAACATTCTGATGTCGATAAAATGTCGATCTGTAGACGCTTGTTTTGTTCGCAAAAAAAAAAAAATCTGAAAAAAGTTTACACTGAGTTTACACGAGAGAAATTCTGCTTGTGATTGTGATTTAACGCGACCATAGAGCACCACAGAGCAACAGTTACGGAAATGTTTTTCAACAGTTGAAGAAATCCGAAATGGAAAAATGAAAGAAACAAAAGAAGTAGAGAATTCGCATATAGAAACATTTTAACCTTCGCATTTAGAAACACATTTTAACCTCTTATGATAATAAAGCTAAATAAACAATAACAATAACTATATAAAATATTTATCAATAAAGGACAATAGACAGATAGCGGCCAAACCAAATATTCATAACATTCACTGATTTATATGTGAATAAACTTAAAAGCTAGTGTGGGAGTGAGCATCCCCAAAAAATGCGGCAAGATACACTACACATACGCAATACCTGCTATATCATTGACGATAGGGGAGAGATATGTTTACTGATGCCTGTCTAGCCTTATATGTGGACTCTAATGGCAAAATTTGAATATCCATTTTTGCACATAAAATGTCAATGGATTTCTAAAAAAAACTGAGGTGAACCAAATAGACATGTTACAGTATGTCTCTGCCAAATTTGGTCGTCTTACTCGAAGTTTCAAAGCGGTCGCGTGACAAGGTTATGACAGAAAAAAGGAATCACACGGAACCATCGCACGAATTCAATAATCTGTGTGTATTGAAAATTCCCAGATGTAAAAATAAAATCATCACCTGCGCTAATAACCTGTAAATGCCTACCTGACAAAAACGCGTGCATAGCCTTGCAGTACGTCGTCTTGCCGGAGCCTGGCGGGCCTATAACGACTTGCCCAAACATGACGGCGGTAGTCTTTACATACCCTAGGTTATCTGATAAACAGTGAATGAACGGTAAGAGCTTTTATTATATGCCTAGAGGTCCACGTACAAAGAAATGATAGAAAAAAATAACATGCAGTTTTCATTATCCAGATTGCATGGTGCCCCCCTATAAGCATATTCATAATGCGATCAGATGTAAACAGTAAACAAAAAAACACGCGTTTTCGGAGTTGAAATTGAAGAGAAAGTGGGTCACAATCAACTGCAACCGTCCCCAAAATCGATAAATGAGTCATTACTGTGACGATATTTACAGCACAGCCTGAAAACGAAACGTCATCTAATTACAAATGTCATATAATTACGCCATTTGTGTATTTGTTGCGTTGTTATTTCGCGATTTGAGTTGAAATAAGTTACTTCCGTTGACAAAAATAAGAAGGAACGTTCAAAAGGGAGAAAATACTTGTTTATGAGGCGGGCTTGTGAGGTTTCTGAAACCACATGAGTTTAAGGCACATAAATTAAAGTGTATTATCACTGATGACAGAAAGGAAGGCATTTTTGAAGGTAAATATTTATTTTAAAGGGTAAATTGTTGGTAATTTTACACACGTCCTTCCGGTGAATTTGTGTGCATTGATTTGAAATTAACACAGATATAACTGATATAATGCCGCGGCTGGGGGGAGGAGGGGTTATTACGTCAGAAATAATCATTACACGTAGCAAATAAATACTTAATATTTATTTTCTTAAGTGCAAAAACCGAGTCAAATATCATGCTCGCTGACCGCAGTACCGATTACGCGTCACCCCATCCGAGCATACTGAGCGCAAAATTAGTGCTTGGTAAAATTTTGAAGAACGACATAAAAATGGCAAAAGTAGGCATATAATAAAAGTAATACATCATTCTGAGTGCGTACGATATTGTTTTATTTTTGCCTTCAGCCTGAGGGCGTGTACGGACCTCCCCCTTCGGGGTCGGTCGCTAAGGCAAAAAACAATATCGTGCGCACTCAGAATGGAGTATTACTATTATATTTAAACCCCATTAGGACTGACCATTTGTTTGTCCTAAAAAAGCACACACATTTAAAACACTAAGATCGAAACGAACGGGGATGTCATGTGTAAGTAAATTGAAATTTCTCGTCTCTTTACATTTCAGGCTAAAAAGAACATAGAACTTAGGATGCTTTATCGCTCCTGTTTTGAGAGCAGGGGCCTGATAGTTTTTTTTTATTGTATTTCATATGGTTTTCTAGAAAGTCATAGCTATACAGTAAAGGTCTATGGCAGGAAACATCCGTTCAAAAGCCAACTAAAGTACACTGAAACTTATACAAACATATCTGCCTGATTACGTCCCAGTTGCCCAACTATTTGGCATTCCCAGTTGGCCTATAGCCCAGCTGTTCTACCATTTCGGTTTCCTGTTGAGATAGTTTTATAGGTCTACGTCAAAACTTAAAGAAGCTTTTGAAGTTAATTATGTTTTCTTTAGTTAATAATTTCTTTTTTTTTTACCTCTGTTTAATTTTGTAACTGTTTTTAATCATGTGTGATTAATTGATATTGTAGAGCAAGTGACCTAATTGCAATTACAAGTTTGAGAAACAAAATGACGGTCTACACGTCAGCCAATAACCAACAACGATACAAAACTATGTAGCTGAATCCAAAAGGAGACGTCAATAAAACATCTGATCAGTCTGGCCAGTTTTGTTAACCTTTTCTTGCAAAACACAAGATACTACAGTGGAACCCACTTATCTCGAACTCGGATATCTCGAACACTCGGTTATCTCGAACAAATTGCCAAGTTCCTTATATAAGTCTTATAAACTATCGGTTATGTCGAATTTTTTTATCTCGAACATATTTTGGGCTGAAAATTGTTCATATTTTTGACAGAATTTGGCAAAAAAAATGCTAGAATCTCATTACAGAACTCGAACCTCTCGAAGTTATTTCTTTATGATTTAAAGTTATAAGCACAGGGGTCAGATCAAACTTGAAAACATTGTTTGAATTGATATCAAAAGGCATACATCTATTGAACTTTCATGTAATAGAAACAACAAAGCCCTTGTCAATAAAACTTGCTTTTAAAAGAAATAAAACTTTCTTTTAATGCTTTGATGTTCATAGATACAACATCAAATTTTATCCTTAGATATTCCTCCCAATAGATCAATGGGTCGCGTTTGTCTTTTAACTCCACAGAAGTCATGATCTTAGTACATCAATGTAACTTAGATCTTTTCAAGTTAATCCTAGGTTGAGAACATGTCAGAAAACAGAGCCTTGTAATTAATGTTGAAAAGACTTATGGTGTTATTGTAGACTATAATTTGTTTAAGTTTTTTTATTGAATTTTATGCAAAAAATAGCTTTTAGTGTGTATATCTTATTGTTTTATGCTGGTCCGTAGCCGAGAGTGATTTTATTTATGTATTTTGTGAATATCTTTTATGAACTTATTGTATTTTAACAATTTTACCGATTTGTAAATATAATATGTAATATCATGTGCTTATTCAAATATCTAGGCTAAGACAATCATCTCGAATTCAAATTTAGTTCTATCGGATATCTCGAACTTCTAATATCTCGAACAAATTTCGCTTGTCCCAGCGACTTCGAGATAAGCGGGTTCCACTGTATTAATTTTACGTTAGAATACTCTGAGATATACTTTCTCAAGCATAGGTGCTAAGGACAAACAATACACGAGTAAGATAGCAGCTGACACACTTAAAATACTTTCAGGTACTTCATGTCTACTGAGGTTACACAACCACTCCTATTATACGGAACAGCTTGACAACCAAGTAAATGTAAAAACCACTTTAACTTCCCGGAGTCAGTCGTTTTATTTCTTAACTATGGCGGAGGGGATTGAGGGAGACTGAGTTACAATTTCGACCATACGCACTGGAAAGGGATCCCTTATAAAAACGCAGTGGACACCATTGTGGATTGTTATGTTTTTGCGTCACATTTCGTCGCGCGTTTTCGAGTCTACGTCAAACTAAATACAATCAGCTGATTCTGCCAAGGCATAAACCCAAAAAATTTTAAGCTGATCTGACTTTTTGTTCGAGAGTTGTGGTGTTAACAATGTAAAATGTTCACATTTTGATCTCCACCACGTTTTTAACTCAGTCCACGTTTCGTTCTGAAGTTTTTTCACAGGGACGACGCATTTTTCACGTTTTGACGTCACACTTTCTTCAATATGCGTCAAATACAGAAGCAACCCATAAAGTCAAATGTCCACAACGTTTTGGTGTCATATGACGTAATACGTTGTGATATACGCGCAAAAAACACTATGAACTCTTGGACCCATCCCAAGCATTGACCTATCAAGTTTGAAGCTAATCCGACGTTTCGTTCTGCAGTTACACCAATGTCACGTTTTTACGTCCTATGACGTCATGCGCTGTAAAAAGGGCAACTGCCGTAAACGGAAAGGTGAATTTGACAATGAACTGCGCCGAAACGTCAGACCTCATGGTCTGAAACAATACATCGAAATAAAATGTTTTAACTTCTTTGATAACAGCATCCGACTACAATCAATAAAATTGGCTTGTTTTCGCTTGTTTACACTGCTGTCCGGACAATCGCACACTTTTCGTTTTCCCCTATACTGATATAGTGACTGAGAGAAACAAAGGCTGACACCCGTTTAATTGGCGTACCCGTAAGCAGGCTGAAACAATCACTCACCTGATCACGCATTTCTTTATGCATATTTCATTCACCGAAATAGAAGAAACACCTTGTTTTTAACAATTAATACACTGTAAAAGATAACCTCAAACATACACACTTGTCTATTACGCATGATGTATTTGATAACGTAGTTTTTGCTCTATCGATATTATGTTATCGCTCAAAGTTCAATTTCACCTTTCGACCGACTCGACTCGATCGCATACGAGTGGAGGAGAACGGATAGTTAAAGTAGATCCAAACTGGTGCAATGAAAATATCTTTTGAAAACAATTATGATCATTTCTCGTCAAAATAAGGAATATTTCAGTCGAAAGAGTTGCGAAATTTGCACCTGGCTTATTCAGTGGATTCGGAATTTAACATTTTGTTGTCACCGATTATGATCCACTCAATTTTCTCTACTCTCGCTCGTAGACGAAACTGTAAATTGGCTTATTATTATTAATTTTTGTTAGATTATTATGGAATATAATTTCTCCAGAATAGGGTGCTAAAGATATACAAGAAACAAATGGGAGAAGTAGATTACGATCTATCAGGATCAATTTTATCATTCTTGTATCTTTATCGATTTTGGGCCAGGCACTTGGCCTTTGACCACAACTACATTTCCCGGTTGAACACAAACACGAAAGGAGTAAAAACAAAAGAAGTGCTGCGGCAAATGTATTACCGTATTATTTAAAAAAAAAAAACACGTGCAGCCAATAAATAAAACTTAGTGATGTAAAATAATCACAACAGGTTGGATTCTAAAAAAAATTGCTGTGAAATATTTGTTGCTTTATGCGCGACGAGTTTTTAAACATGAGCAACTCCAACAAGAAATCGACCAAAACTGGGGAGGCCTGTGGTGGCTATTTTCAAATCAGTACAGCAAAAAATCCAGTACGCATAATCATGCTTCTGGTGTTTTCATTAAAATGCGTACGAATTTTTAATTTCGACTTCAAGGAAACCGGGTGAAAAACTGAAAGAAATGATAGAGGAAATGTCGCTAAAAACAGATCATACTCGGAACATTAAAGAATTTGAAACTTAAAAGTAAGAATTGTGAGAATTATATTGGTTTCTATTTATTTTTTTTATAACCTAAGTTTTTTTTCTGTCCCACAGCACAACTCTGCCCAGAACATGTAAAGAATACATTTTTTACATGTTTTCGCGCCCATGTTTGAGATACAGATTACACAAAATCATGTACTTCAAGTGTCGACAGACAGACTGACGGACGGACAAACAAGAATACTATGGTCCCCCGTTTCACGCTAGGCGGGGGGGGGGGGGGGGGACTAATCAGATAATTAGTAGGTCTTTGAGGAGACCTGTTTTAGGTGCTTCGTCACCGAATAAATTATAAATGAGTGCTGCCTTATTTACAAAAAAAAACAAGCCATCGTCGAAGGCGCAGACGCCAATTGGACAAAATAATCAGTGTCAAGCGCCAAAAAAATTGAAAGTTCCCGCATTTTTCTAATTTTTCGAGAAATCCAAAAATGACGCATCTTCGCACAGCTCCACTACTCGGTCTTTCTATGTGCAAAAGGAAACTGAAATCGGTTGAATGGTGCCTGGGATATGGCACGTACAAACTGCATGTAATGAGGTCAAGCGCAAAAAAATGTCAGTGTCCACATTTTTTTAATTTTTCGAGAAATCCAAAAATAAGGCTTCGTCGCACAGCTCCAATACTTGGTCTATCTGTGTGCAAAAGGAAACTGAAATCGGTTTAACGGTGCCAGAGATATAGCGCGTACAAAAATCGGACGGACAGATAGACGGCAAGACTGTAGAGGTCAATCCTATAGACTGGAACAATCAATCAGCTGATTACGCATTTCTTTATGCACTATTTATTACAATGAAACAGAGGAAATATCTCGTTTTTCACAATGAATAATATTAAGATTGTCCTAATAAATTATACACACTGTCTATTATGCAAGACATGTTTCATAACATAGTGTTTGCTCTATCTATATTGTGTTATCGCCTAAAAGTTCAATTTTTCCTTTCGACCGACTCTGCCTTGCTGATCTCGTATTTGTTAAAATTTTTAACAAGTTGTTAAAAAAGCATACAGGTTTTTAAAAAATACATGTGCTCGAGAAATTTGACATTTAAGCGAACTCATTTCTTTCATTTTACCCCGTTAGTTAGTACTCAAAACTCAGAATTTTTGTGCATTTTATTCGACACACCGGAGTATGATTTTGCTTTGGGTGCAAGAAAAATTTAACATTTAAGCGTAATATCTCATTTATTTCTTTCGTTTTTTTTACCCGGTTTTATTCAGAACCCCAAGGTGGGATTCGGCTTATGGAAAGACCCCCATTTTTTTTAGAGATTTCTGTTCTTCTAAAGGTCCAGTACATCTGATTGTACTGGTGTTGCTTTAGATCGTGCAATGTTGTGGAGAGTGCCAGGTTTCTAAATACTGTACGGGAAGTCTATGTAAAATTAATAAGCAAATTCGTACTTACATTTTTGCCGAAAACTTTTTGCATTTCGATTGAATTCTAGGATAAGGATATAAAGAAATGATAGAAAAAAACTGGCACAAATCAATAAAATTCCATTTTGTCAGAAACATATTCGCATATTGGCTATTTAAAGGGGCTGAATAATATGTAAAATAGCCTTTAAAAGATCATGGCTTTTTAAATTTGAAAGTTTGAATGAAAATAAGAATTTTGATGTTTTCCCCTTAACATTTCTTTATAATTTATCCCAAAAATAAAAAATGCAGTCGGAAAGAACCGAAAGTGCGAATTTGCTAATTGTGGTCCGTGTCCACTTGTGCGCATAAGCCTAATCACACTTTGAGTGTTTCGAATAAAATGCGCAAGAATTTTAAATTCCGACTGCAAGGGAACCGGGTAAAAATGAAAGAAATGATAGAAAAATATACAAGAAATATAATCCCAGTGGACCCTTTCTGTCTTCCTTAGTCCCCGCGGACCCTTTTTTTCTTCCTAGGACAGACAGGATTACAGTTCTAGTAAAAGAAATGGCCCTTGATCCCAACTTTCGAGGCTCTGGATCTTTCGGCGCACGTTCCAGGATACCGAGGTTCGGACTGGCAGGCTTTTTCTAAACAGGAAACTGAGAAGTATCCTGGCGCTTTATTTTCAACCACAGCGAAACTACCAAACTTGAGTAGAGCGCTTTTGCAATTGTACGGTAGTATCAGTGTGGTTGTGGGCGATAATGGGGGATTCTCTGTCCTGATCTTAAGAAAACAGCTATTTTTCTCAGTACAAAACTGTTATTTGAACATAGAAATTGTGCGCCGTAATTTATACTCGTGACTGAGCCATTTATGTGATGTACTCGTTCTAAAATAACGCCATTGGCGCCGATACTGACGAAATTGACATCAATAAGAGTCATAAGAAGACCACAAGAGTCATCTACTCGTATGACTAGAAGAAATATAGCAAAAGAGTTCATACCCGGAACATAAAAGAAATAAGCCAAATCACACTTTGGGTGTTTTGAATAAAATGCCTAAGATCTAAGAATTTTGAATTTCGACTGCGAGGGAACCGGGTAAAAAAATTAAAGAAATGATAGAAAAATATAGAAGAAATATCGCTAAAAACAGGTCATACATTGAACATAAAAGAAATTGAAACTTGAAACTATTTGTTAAAACTTTAAATTAATTTTGGAAATAGCATACGGGTTGTTAAAAACCCGATTGCCCTTTGGTGCAAGAGAAATTTTATATTTAGGCGAAATCTCTCTATCATTTCTTTCATTTTTTACCCGGTTATTTTTATTCGAAACTCAGAATTTTTGCGCCTTTTTATTGGGAACGCCCAAAGTGTGATTTGGTTGATTGAAACTATTTTTTAAAGCTTTCAATAAAATTTTAAAATAACACAACAGTTGTTAAAACACGATTGATCTTGTGCAAGAGAAATTTGACATTTAGACGAAGTGTGATTTTACATATAGGCATACTCGTACAAGCCCTTTCACAGTTTCGGCAGCCATCTTAGGTCAAAGGTTACAGAGGCACATTCTGCTATCAGATATGTTTTGAGTTTTGTAAATGACACGGCATGTACCGAAGTTTTGTGGAGTATGTCACAATTTTTTATAGTATACAGACCAGATGCATAAGTAAATGATAAACACACATATGATTGAAATTTTAATGCGCTAGTTATTTCAAAATGTAAGAAAAAGTGAGCGATAATTGGTGGGAGGTGGATAATTCTCAATCTATCTACCATCTATCTTGTATATAATATCACACACGTTCTTTCTCTCTGCGGATGGTGGCGAGCGGGGGATGTAGACATGCATACTCAGGATGCATAATACATAGGAAAATCAACAAATATACCATTCAATATAATATTCACAGATAAAAAATAGTAAAGAGAATAGAAGAGTATTAGTAAAAAGTATAATACTTTTCTACACTTCTCGCTGTTTTCTATTGTGGGTTCGACTCCCACAGGGTGCTGCATAACGATTTCTTATGCGATTGCAGGCATTCTCCGGTGGTAGTACAGCGATTTAAAAATAGTTTTCAAAACACACCTTTAAGTTGTGACAATGACCGAGGACTTAACTTCCAGACCTCTTATCTATGTAACGCAATGTCAACATACAACTTAGTTTGAAAAGTATTATGTCTTGTGAGGATTTGTTTGCGTGGGAGTCTTAACCAATTTTACTTCTTACTTGTTCTAGTTTAATACTGATCATTCTGTGCTACTACCGTAGAGTGCCAATTTATTGGATAAGAAATCGCTATGCAAACACTTTGTGGGAGTGGAACCCACAGTAACAAACAGCGATGATCAATGACTTGTGACCAACATTTATTTCATTATCATCTCAGAGATTAAAAATACTTCATATCATTGCTCCTTTAAATAAAGTCATACGAGAAGTCAAACCACCGAATTATGAAGCGGCTTTTGTATAGAGCATTGCTATAACATGGTCGAAACCTAAAACCTCTTTTATCGCCCACATTTTACAAGCAATTCTAATGAAATACTTCATGCTACAAATTAATTTGTACATCTATATAAACATCAGAATTTATGCTTACATTTTCTAAAAAGAAATCTGTTTTAGCTTTATTCATATGCAATATTTTCTTTCATATATGAAATCAGACTTCCGTGCTTTTATGACCTCTTGAACTTTGGCATTTTTCCTTTTGCGCATGCTCATGCTCAAACTGTGAAAGGGTTACTCCAGTCTACAAATGGGCGATAATACAGGATTTCGCCACATAAACGATTACCACAAGGAATCGGAATTGTCTAACAAGGGTAGTTGGCGTTATATGTACTACTGCTCTAGTGATGAAATCGAGAATATAAACTTAAGAGACAGGACCTTATTTTAAGTTAAAGAAAAAAAATTTCACGACACTGGCTACTCACAATTCACGCTGTAAGTACTACATTTCCATGGCTTCTTCAGTGTGTTGTTTTGTAATATCACTTGGTTTTCTTAATCTCAATAATACATTTTCCTGTGCATGAACTAATTAAAAATGGTAATAAAACATATTGTAATCTAATTGCATCAAAAGATTGTTTATTATTAAAGGCCTGACTTCTGTATATAATACATATTCTGAAACTCCAAATTTTCAACTTTCATTTTCATAGCTTTTTAGAAAACATAAGGAACGCATTTCATATATATATATATGCTGCGTTTTCTGGTTTTCTGATACCATATGCTTGCTTAGTAGTTTTAAACTGTCGCAAGGATGCAGTTAATTAACCCAAGCTTCACCCATACTCTCTCTCTCCATCTCTCTCTCTCTCTCTCTCTCTCTCTCTCTCTCTCTCTCTCTCTAGTAATAGCATAGTATTAGGTAACAAAGAAACAACTAATTTGAGGAATTCCTTCTTTAAAAGAATTAGAATTCAATCCAACAAAGCAAATAAATTTAATTTTATTAGCTCAAATATTGATTTAAAACGATGCTATAAATACATACGTAAAACAGCTAACACTTCTGTAATAAATTACAGAATGAGAAAAGAAGCAAGCAACGCAGCAGCGTATAAGACAAAAGGTAATGTTATTCTTTTCAGTGCTACATTTCGGGTATCAGCTTGACGAAAATTAACTTAGCAGCAAAACATAATTATCCCGCGTCTTCCAAGAGAACCACGATAGAAAAACCACATTACACACAAGAAATTTCGACGGGTAAACTGTTGTTGTATGCCTTGGTGGAGACGAGAATTGTTAGTGCCAGTTCGGCCTCAGCCTCAGATTGATAACTACCTTCTCTATCGAAGGCGTTATTTGCATTGAAAATCTGTTCTTGTCTCTCCTTGTACTTGTCCCAGCCCCTCTCACCTCATCAAAAGGTTCCAGTAGCCATGTGGAACAAATGGCGATCACGTCGCTATTGCTTTCTTTTTCAAGCATAGTGATGTGATCGCCATTTGACAGACTCAAAGAGTTTTATGCAGACTTATGCACACTCGCAGATTCGTGCAGACCTTTTCAGCATCACAGCCTTTGACTGACTTAGGATAATATTAGAATAAAGTAGCAAGGTAGAAATTTTGCAGAATTTGTTAAAGACAAATAGCTTCTAAATTATGAATTTTAGATACAGTTCTATTTTTATTGAAGTTTTAGTCAGGATTAATGACAGGTGGTTCCTGAAATCTCACACATTTAAATGTGGCAAAAAATGCTTTTTCCAACTCTTTTGCATCTGATTTAAGGCTGGAAGAGTCGCATTTTTCACTAATTGAAAAGCGCATCTTTTCTACTCTTCTAAAGCAAGAGAAAGTGGAGCGTGTTGGTAATTGGGGTAGTAACGCATAACAGGCAACCCATTATCGACCTCTGCAAGCGACACCGTCGTCAAACTGCCGACTCTGTAATCTCCAGTGCTACGAGGGTGGCAATTTCTTCAGTGAAAACAGTCCAACAGTTAACCTCTACGACGGTTCGGTTTGTTTGGAGAGGCCCGAACGAATGCAACAAACCGTGTATTCTTTTTGGAGTTACATTTGGACCGAACCAGAAGAATCAAAATGTCCGGTTCTGATTTTAGTTACGCTAGTAAAAGAACAGGTTTACCCACCCAAAACTGTAAACAATTAAAATGGAAGGCGGAATAATAGATGAACTGAAAATTTTTGTTCGAGCACTTGAAACTTCCAACGCCATATTATTATCCATATTTGTTTACAAAGCCCTCTTGATGGAGTACATAAATAGCTCAATAACCGAAAGTAAACAAATACAACAAAAAACAATCTTCCAGTTTGGCAGCCATTTTGACATTATCATGTGATGTCACGTGAGGTTAAGAACTCAACTGGAAGTAACCTCGGGTACGGACCGTTATAACTGGTTCCAGTTAAATCTGAAAAGAACGGGTAGTTCTAGAACCAGTTATTAGACCGGCAAATAGTTATGCCCAAAAGAATACACGCAAATTTGTAAACATGTCGAAAGACATTTTTTCTGCTACTTCAAAGTAAGTGCTTGCATATTATTTTAATTAAATATATAAATTCAAGGGCAACACAAATTGCAATCTCGTTTATTGTCAACTGTGAACTGACATTTTTAATATATGCCAGAAAGTGAATATATGAGCGATAATACCGATTATTGCTGCTTCCGGGAGACCTAAGACCATTATATATAGGGGGAAGGGAGGGAGGACGAACAGTACGATACATTTAAATTGATGAAATGAAAAGAACATTTTCCGTGGTTCCTAGCAAATTTCTTTGTCAGGTATCGAAAAATCAGGTATGTTTGAGTCGAAGGGGTTGCCAAATTTGTAGCTCCAAGAAGCGGTACTCTACAAAGTTTCCGGGCACCGCTTCAAAGCCTCGCTATATAACGATAAGCAAGTCAACTGCGCTCGCTCTGAGGCACCCCTGTGGCTACTTTATGCGTGAATCAACGACCCATAAGTTTTTATTGGCATTTACTACAGGCCCTCAAAGTACAACGGTAATGATATACAACTTCTGTGTTACGCTTTCTTTAAAAGAAAATAACACGGAAATAACTACAATTCTCCCGCAATTAATTCACATTTGTTTGTATACAGGGAGCATACTTTATTACGTGAAAGAGAAACAATAATTTTTGCAATTATCCACCAAAAAACTTTTCAATTCATATTTCAAAAGAACGTAAAAAAATAAAACGTCAAATATTGTGGGTATACCGAATAAATTTATACCTAACTTTGCATTTATCAACTATTTTAGTATATATTTTACAAATAAACTATGACCCCGTTATTTAAATTTTTGGTCATCTGACTTTGGTCATGTGACATTTAAAGGCCAGAATGTAAACAAACATTTGACAGGTGGGTGCGGAAGCTAATTTTTCTGCACTTTTATGAACAAATAAAAAATATACAGCTCACTAAAAATTGTGCCTGTTTTGCAAAAAGGGTATTTTATGCATGAAGTTTCAGTAAATATTTGAATTACTGGGACTGGTATGCAGGATTCGTGCCTCAGAACATATGAAGTTGACTCCTATTAGTGGAACAATGGAAGGCTTCGTAGCTCTGACAGAGAGATGTACGATGTTATACAAGTCAGAGCTACTCGGAGCTACCAAATTTGTAGTTCCAGCGGACCCTTTCTATCTTCCTTAGTCCTACGAGTATATGACTCTTGCGTTCTGCCTCTGACAGCAAGAGTCATAGTTCCTACAATAGGAAATGTCATTGATGTCAATTTTCAAATCTCAGCGCACGACTGGGGCCAACGGCGTTATTTTAGAAAGGGCGCATCGCATAAATGGCCCAATTATAAATTAATTGGGGATTAGTTTAGTCCCAGTGGACCCTTTCTATCTTCCTAGGACAGAAAGGGTCACAGTTCCTTCAATAGAAATGGCCATTGATCTCAATTTTCGAGGTTCTGGATCTTTCGGCGCACGTTCACGGACACCGAGGCCGGAACTAGCAGGCTTTTTCTTTAAAAGTACACTGAGAAGTACCCTGGCGCATTATTTTCGACCTCAGCGAAACTCCAAAACTAGAGTAAAGCGTGGTTTTGCAATTGTAGATTCACTGTTGTTGTGGGCGATAATAAGGGATTCGATATGCTGATCTTAAGAAAACACATATTTTTCTCAGAAAAAAATTGTTATCTGACCATAAAACTTGCGCGCCATAATTTATAATTGTACCATTTATGTGATGCACCCTTTCTAAAATAACGCCGTTGGCCCCAGTCGTGCGCCGAGATTTGAAAATTGACATCAATGACATTTCCTATTATAGGAACTATGACTCTTGCTGTCATAGGAAGACCGCAAGAGTCATCTAGGACTAGGGATTAGTTGTGTTTACTTTATTGCGGCCTAAGTTATCTGCTCATCGACTCCAAGTACTTTGGGAAAATAGGACAAAGGGGTTGAAATAATGACACAAGGCATGTGTCAATCCATTTACTACAACAGACAATGGTGTAGTGAACATGGAGTCGCTGATCTTTGGGATGATTCTTGATCAAGGGCGACACAAAAAACAAACCTGTGCTACAGACTTTTTCTCTCTTAAAAGTGCCTCTGTTCACGCACTATGAACAATAGACAAGAATTGTGTGAACATAATTATTTCATATTAAATTCAGTGATACTGTAACCTGCGTACCTCATGAAGTTTATTGAGCCGACCCTTTTTATATTATTAAAGTGTGAAGTATAAAAAATTGTTTTCTTTGAATCGAAAAAATCACCTTCTGACTTAAGAAAATCTTGAGCGTCCCGTCAGGGAACACCTCGATATAGTGAACATTTTCCTCCGTCCCGAGAGTGTTCATATATAGATGTTTTACTGTATTTAGAGGCCTTTGATAGTCTAAATAGTTGTTTTTTTTTTCTCCTCAAATTTCTTTTCATTTGGTTGCCAAGCTGTTTCGTATTTGGGAATGATCATGTCACAGTTGGCATTGTCAGCAGTACATGGAAGTAGTTTTCACTCTTAAAATGGGGTCATCTGTTATCTTGTGTCATGACAAACAGTTCATCCTTTTGGCACCTAAGTGTCTCTTCCAATCTCACACAGGTGAGTCATCTGTTGCACAGTTGCCTGTCTAGTGCTTTTTGGCGGATTGGAATGTACGAACAGAAGGTAGTGTATTATGGTTATAACTGTAGTCAAGGTACAGACCGTTACCATAACTTCACGTAAAAGGGTCAGGGTTTCGTTTAGAGTCGTACCTACAGTAGATGGCTGGGAGGGGGGGTGACGGCTAGCAAAAATAAAAACAATAAATGAGAGAATTCGTGATGTAGCGAGCACCTTCCTGACCTGCATAAACAATGCTGCTGTAAAACCTATTTGTAACGACCGGGATAAAAAGACGAAGTAAAACCTATTTGTCGCGACCTCTACCAGATTCAGATTAAAAGACGTACGGTAAACCTACCAGTCATGACCAACTTCCAGACCCGGATAAAAGGGACGTACAGTAAAACCCTTTTAAGCGACCACCATCCAGACCCGAAAAAAGACGTACAGCAAAAACCTTTTAGTGACAGCTTTCCAGACCCAGATAAAACACCTGTACCTGGACTTATAAGAAAGAGAAGACTGAAGTAACTGCAAGTGAGGTTACGTACCCCTCCCCCTCCTCTCCTCAAAAATGGGATAAAGATGATGGGCAAGTCCATTTCTTGGCTCGTTAAACATATTTTACAGATACATTTCTGAGTTTAGGCTCGAGACGTTTTTGTTTACGAAAACAAGAAACTAGATAGGTGTCGATTGAAAAAGTGTAATACAAGCCAGTACTCGATTGTTTTGTATGCACTGATCGCTCTAGTTGAATTCACATAGCACATATGGTTCAGTCGTTTTCTAAGTTAACTGGAGTAATCCAGGCAGATCTTCAGTGTGATTTGAGTATGTATGTTGTCAGTTTTGTAAAGCTGGCCAAATATTGGCAAAAACTGGCAATTTTAATTTAAAAACACACACACACACACACAAATGCCACTCGTCCCACAAAGCCGGTGTGACATAAAATATTCACCCCCATGAAATGTTCACCTGGGGGTGAGAATTTCATTATGAAATCTTCACCCCCTCTATGAAATATGCACCCCCCTCCCCGCCCCCATAGAATACTGTCTGAAGTATCACCACTAAGATCGAAAATGATTGATTTTTTTTCATTGTTTAATGTAGCATCATTCAGTGTTTCTTTTTTTGTTGTTAGAAGTAGCAGTTTTGTAATTTGCATGATATCACTAATCGCGTTTATTTTTTTTTTTTTGTTGCAACAAAATTGATTTTATAGAATTGAACTTTTTTATTGCCCGAAAATGTCGGGACCCCACCACTTTACCTCGGGACCCCCGGTTTCAGAGGTCGGGGTCCCGCGGGACCCCGAGCTGAAAAGTAAACTTTTTGCCCTGATTATCTAATCATACAACTGCCACTAAGCTAGCAAATGCCAAAATTTCCACTTCGGTTCCCCACTCCCCATTTCTGTTCATGCCACTGTTCTCGGGATAGTGTTCCTTCTGGGCGATGATGCTAAGAGAAATTGGCTGAGCAAATAGAATTTTGAATCAGATACTCCGGAACATGCAGAAACCAAAGAAAACAGCGTAAAATGCAATTACGTGACTCCTCTTCTCCATGATTATTTGTTGAGTCATTTTCTAATACCAGCTACTCAATTCATATAACTGGACATTTAACGTTCAATTGCAATTCCACTGCTGATTGCAGTCACAGTCATAAGTAGCTTCCTGTTATCATGGCGATTTAATACTTACTGATTGCTGATTGCAGTCATTGTCTTAAGTAGCTTCCTGTTATCATTGCGATTTAATACTTACTTGTGTAATTCACCTTCCCTATGAAGTATGCAAAATGCAATCCTAGCTCTATTGTTCTATAAGTTCAATGGATCTCTGTCGCCACTTGTTAAACGTGACCGATTTCGTGTTTATCTAAATAAATCACTGTTTACCATTTTTATTTTAAATCTGAAAATATATTTTTACAAGATTTTAACTATTTTCTGCATTTACTTTTATAAAGGAGGTGACGATTTAATGTGTAAAATTCACCGGGGGTGTGTTTTTCATGCTATGAAATATTCACCCCCGGGAGTGCATATTTCATAAGGGGGGTGGATATTTCATAATGTAATATCCACCCCGGTGAGTTTTACATATGTAATATGCACCGGGGGATGAGTTTTTGAGGGGGTGAAGATTTCATGCCACACCCGGCCGGATTGCTTCTGAACTTGATAGAAATGAATTGGTTGAGAAACAAGGTTATTTTTTACCTCCCTGGTATAGACGGATCAAGCGTGCTTCACTCTTGTTCTCATCCACTATTTTTTATGCTTGTTTTCGGAAGATTTGTGTACTCTATTTGCTGATATTTAATGGGCATAATTTTTAGTTTGCAGAGAGGCGTTGCACTACTCAACAGCTTGGATGCGTCAAAGTTTCCCTTACTTGTGGTTCGAATATCACAGAAGCTCCATATCAAAGTAAGTAATTATTATTTTTCTTATTTACGTTATGTTGAAAAGTCCGTAAAATTTAAAAAATAAAAATTGGGACAGTACGATTCTTAAATATTAGATAAGATGATGTGTATGTGAATAGTGGACAATGGGTATGATACCTTGAATTTTGGGTGGCTTTAGTGTGACACCACAAATCCCTACATATTCGTAAGAGAGAATTTGTTTCAATTGTAGGATGAGCATGCATTTACTGAAGAGGAGGAAGTAAAATTACTTTCCACATTTAAAGTTTCTGCTGAAGACTTAGATTTGGTTATAGAGACGTGCGAGTTCGTTTTTCAGCAGGCAAGTAAAAATAAAACACTAAAACAGAAACAATTTCATTAGTGACTGTTATATCCATAAGCTCCAATGGAATTTCTACATCCACGCAGAAGATACGAAGCTTAAAATATGTCTGTCTCTCTTCTAAAGCTGTTCAACAGGACGCTGTATACAGCTCAGTAGCATTCTGAAGTGGACTATAGAAAACAAACTATAGTCTAAAATTCAATCTTGCAAAAATAACGGAGTTTGTGGTTGTGTGTAGCAAACGGAACAAACCAAAAGTGACGATATCTCAGAATGATACCTGTGATAGCGTTTTTAGACTTTGTCGGGCTAGCCTTATCACATCAGTATCCGTCGTCTGTATGTATGTATGTATGTAAACTTTTACATCAAATGCCTCTTCTCGGATTTGATCGGATTCCTTTCAAATTTTTTACTCTATGTAGGCGTCTCTTGAAAAATTACTTTTTTTGGCGATCCGCCCAAAATTGACAAAATGGCTTACATTTAAAATTTTTTGGTTGCCAATTTTCAAAATGCTTCGTCTCCCACAATTTTGATAAGATTTTCTTTAAATTCTGTGCGAATATTCTTTAGATAGGCCTCTCTTGAAAAATTACTTTATTTGGTGATCCGCCAAAAATTGGCCAAATTGGGCGCATCAACGCAAGTTAAGTAAACATGCGCACTGATCCGAAATACGAAACGCGCATCAGTTGAACCTAAAGATACATGTGCACTTGTCCAGAATAAGAACCGCACATCAACCCAAGTTAAATAAACAAGCGCATTGGTCCGAAATGCGAACTGCTGATCAACGGAAGTTGAATAAACATGCGAACTGGTTCGAAATGCGAACCGCGCATCGAGCACTGGCTCGAAATGCGAAGAAAATACCTCAAAATGCATCTTCTCGTGAGTTTTGATCGATATCATTTATTTTAGGTATGAGGCATGCTTTAGGAGTTCGTGAATATGCCACCTACTTTTTGAGTCGATCAGGCAATTTTGGGGAAAATTTTGAAGAGAAAAATTCAAAATGCATGTCGTCCTAAAGCTGTCATTTATTTTTGGTATAAGCCGCCTCTATGGGGTAATAATAATCTAATAATGCATACGGCTTGTGCTTTTTGATTGAATTGGAAAATTTTTGAATTTTTTTCGGAATTAAAAAAAAAAAAAAAAACTGAATCTCCTCCTACAGCGCATCAACGCAAGTTAAATGAACTAGCGAACTAGTTCAAAATAACAACCGCGTATCAAGACAAGTTAAATAAACACGCGCCGTGGTCCGAAATGCGAACCGCGCATCGACGCAAGTTGAATAAACATGCGCACTGGTCTGAAATGCGAACCGCGCATAAACGCAAGTTAAATAAACATGCGCACTGGTTGGACATACGAACGGCGCTTCGATGCAAGTTAAATAAATATGCGCAATTGTCCGAAATGCCAACCGCGCATCAACGCACGTTAACCAAACATTCGCACTGGTCCGAAATGCGAACCGCGCATCGACATAAGTTAACATGCGCTCTGGTCCGAAATGCCAACCACACATCAACGCATGTTAAATAAACATAGGTACTGGTCCCAAATGCGAATCGTTCATTAAAGCAAGTTGCATAAACATGCGCACTGGTCCACAATAAGCACCCAACATCAACACAAGTTAAATAAACATAGGTACTGGTCCCAAATGCGAATCGTTCATTAAAGCAAGTTGCATAAACATGCGCACTGGTCCACAATAAGCACCCAACATCAACACAAGTTAAATAAACATGAGCACTGGTCCGAAATGCGAATCGCGCATCAACGGAAGTTCAGTAAACATGCGCACTGGTCCAAAATGCAAACCGCGCATCAACGCAAGTTAAAATAAACATACGCAGTGGTCTAAAATAAGAACCGGGCATCAACGCAGATTAAATAAACATTCGCAGTGGTCCGAATTGTGAACCGCGCATCAACGCAAGCTAAACAAACATCTGCACTGTTGAAATAATTGTTTATGCCCGGCCAGTAGTACACGTGTGTGTATACAATTTCGATACGTTGTTTGAAGGTATCTCTGGTAGACTATTGAGTCTACCAGAGATACACAACATCTGTTTCCCTTTTTTCTGGGAAACAAATCTTTGTATGTATTTATCGATCTATGTTCGGGTGCGTTCGCTAAATTGATTTTCTGGTTAGCTCTTTGTCATTTCGTCTTTTGAAGCCCATTTTTATCCCCCGCCGTCCTGACGGAGGCGGGGGATATAGAAACGCATTATGTCCGTCCGTCCGTCAGTTTTGTTTCCAGACGATATCTCCGAAACTAGTGGGCGGATCTAGTTCATATTTTGTATGTCCCACAACCGAGATATCTAAATGTGCCTTTTGGGGGTTTTATTGGGATCGAAGCCCATCTGGATTTGTATTTGGACTTAGAATTCCAAAATCCGGATCTCAACGTGTACTTTGGTTTCCAGACGATATCTCCGAAACTAGTGACTGGATCCGGTTCATATTTGATATGCGCAACAACCAAGAAATCTAGATGTGGCTTGTGGGGGTTTTGATCGGATCGAAGCCCATCTGGATCTGTAATTGGACTAAGTTTTAATCCCAAAACCCGGATCTCAATGTGTACTTTGTTTTCCAGACGATAACTCTAAAATATTTGCCGGATTCGGTTTTCATTTCGTATGCATAACAACAATATAGTGTAGTTGTTTTATCTACTTAGTTTAAGTGCGAGGTACAGCACCCGCCTTACTAATTACACCCACGGCGGGGGATATTGCAATTACTGATTGCTCTTGCTTTCAGGGAAATTCCCTTGCTCATGCACGCTGTAAGCTGGGATTTCGTCCTTGGGCACACTTGCTTTCTTTCAAAATTTTAATTGAATGCACTCAAATGTTGCAAAATGCCATCTCTTGAAAAGTTACGTTTCTGGTGATCCACCAAAAATAGAGCAAAAGGGTGGGGGGGTATTTTTCTTTGGCCAACTTTCAAAGCCCTTATTCTACGTTTTTGATCGGATTGTCTTCAAATTTTTCATAAATGTTCATTAAGCGGTCCTCTTTTGACAATTTTTTTTTTAAGGGATGGCCGGAAGACTCATTGGTGCTACTTTTGAATTCCGTGGCGGTGAATAATCTTTTGCAGTCGTTTAGCTGAGGCAACTTGAGCGAAAGCCAATCCCCTGCTTTCCACCCCTGGCCGGTTTCGAACCAGGGACCTTGGGATTACAGGACCAACGCTCTACCGGCTGAGCTAACCGTCACCACTTTTTGATAAATTACTTTCCTGGCGATCCGCCAAAAAATGGCTAAATGAGGGGTATTTAAAGATATTTAGTAGCCAATTTTCAAAACGCTTCTTCCACAGTTTGATCGGATTCCATTATAAACTTGTACGAATTTTCATCAATAGGGTTTAGCAATATGATAGCCACTTGGCTGGTAACAATGTCCCTGGAGAATCTTTTTAGCCCATCCGACTATCGTCCGTGGACTATACTATTCTACACTTTTGGCTTATCCGTTATAGTATGTGTTTGAAATGTTTCACACTGCTACTCATCCTACATTTCTGGTCCGGTTGTTTTGAAATTTGGCAGAAATATTCCCTCGATAATCCTCCACATAACTTATTTTCGTTGTCACTTTTCCTACAAATCTGGCCCGATTACGTTGAAATTTGACAGTAGTGTTTTCCTCAAGCTCCTGCATTAAGCCTATGTTTTGTTTGGCGATTTTTCTAAAAGTTGCAAAAATCTTGACCCAAAACGGAAGAATTCACAATGTGCTCCTTCTTGATTCACCTTTACCAGTCGTATGACCACTTGCCTCGATAGCTCAGTTGGTAACATGTTAGACTGATAATCACGGGGTCATGTTTTCAGGCTCTGTTGAAGGCGAATTTTTTAATTGTCTTCCTTTGTCGTCATCATCATCATCACCATCATCATCATCATCATCATCATCATCATATTCATGATCACCATCATCATTGTGGCATTTATATGGCGCTTATTCAGCGTTTACACCTAACCGCCTTACAATCTATTTTTCCATAATATCACTTCACAGAATATCACTTGAAATGAAGAAAACTAAAAGCACAATCATTGCTATATATATAGCCAAGTGTCACTAAAATAGAATGTCCAAAGCTTAATCGTTATATGCTTTCCTAAATAAGTATGTCTTCAGCTTCCTTTTGAAATCAAGGATGCATTCGATCGTTCGGGGTTCAATTGGAAGATCGTTCCACAACTTTGGTGCAATCGTAATATACTTATTTCGATATTTTGTAACGACTAATTAACATTTATCAGATGACGGAAGGCTTCTAGATGGTTCGCATCTGACCAACAGTTCGTTGAGGTAGCTTGCACCGGTTTTATCATCGTTATACCGCGAATGTGGAGCTGGCTTCGGCAGTTGGGTGTCGTGTGTGTAGAGATGGTATAGCAGCAGTAACAAGCTTATCAGTCGTCCTATTGGTTGGGTGTAGTTGAAGTAAAACTTAGGACCGAGAATGGAACCTTGTGGTAGGCAAACATCGAGCGTAACAGGGTCGGAACAGCTTCCATTTCCGTTAATGTACATTTCACGGTCACAGAGATAGGGTTTTATCCATTTTAACACCTGGACGGGTATTTTGTGTGTAGCTTCGAGACGTCTTAATAGTAGATCGTGGTCGACGGTGTCAAAAGGGGCTGACAAATCCACTAACGCAAGCAAGACTGTGTTGTTGGTATCTAGTTGCGTTCGAATGTTGTTTGAGATCTTAAGTAGCGCCGTCTTACAGCTGTGGTTTGGTTTATATGCCGACTTAAGTTTTTCTCCAAGACTATTTGGAGACAAGTGGTTGTCTAACTGAGTACTAACTGCTCGCTCTATAAGCTTTCTGATAAAATTTAAGTTAGACACTGGCCAATAGTTCTTCAGGATTGTGTCTAGATTTGGCTTTTTGAGGAATGGTTTTACAACTGCGGAAAATATCCACCTTGAAGTGAACCAATGCAGGTAGTATTTCATTCGAGCATTCTTTCAGTAAGGATGTAGGTACTGCATCTAGTTCACAATATTTGAGGTTTGACCGTCTCAATAACTTTGAAACGTCTTCCTGACTGAGAAGTTTGAAACTATTCATTGGTATAACACCTCCCTCGCATCCATCATACTCCATAGCTTAAGTCTCATTATTATTTGGAAAGCTCCTTCTTATGTTGTAAATTTTTGTTTGGAAATAGTCTCGAAAATCAGTGGCTAGTTCCGATGGGGAGATATGCTCGGGCATTGGATTCTCCTTTACTTTGTTTATCAACCGGGTTGCTGTTCTAAAGATTTCTTCATGATCATCCTTTTGTTCACTTGTAAATTGCAAATAAAATTCATTCATGACTATAAAAAGTTCGGCGTCGTATTTGTTCCTGTATTGTTTAAAATTCGATTTATCTTTCCGGTATGCTCTTTCAGACTTTCGAAGAGCAATATCCAGATTTGGAGTAATCGATGGATCTTTGTTTTTCGAAGTGCAAGTGCGAGTAACTAAGGGTGCATGTTTATCAAAAACTGTTTGTAATTCGCTATCAAAGGCTGTGACTAGGTTGTCTAAATTCATGTCATTGAAGTTTTTCATTATGCTACAGTCCGAAATATCTTTTTAAAATCATCTGTATTGATATCACGATACTTGCGGTCAGTCACTTTTTTTCTACTTGTAGCAATTGCTTCTCTCGTTTCTACTTTGCAAGACACGATGTGATGATCGGATATACGATCGCCAATGACATCTTCTACACAAAGATAGTCACTATTTCGAGTTATTAGATAATCTCGAGTGTGGCCCTGTTCATGGGTAGCTTCGAGCACATGCTGTTGTAAATTGAAGGAAAGAAGTGTCTCTTGTAATAATATTTATAGTTCTGCACCCCATAGAAGCAAGAGTTTGTGAGCTCAAGCCCCAGTCAGGAAACAGTTCATTTTTGTATGTTTTGCTTGTCTGCTATAGCTTTAGTGTTGCTGGAGGTGCGTAATAATTAGTATTAAAGTAGTGTTTTTGTTACCTGTTCGGCAAAAACTGGCCCAAAAAAACGGATAGCGTTAAGACAAACACAAATAGCTGTTCATCCGCAAATCCAGATTACTTTTGATAGCAATGTTGCCCATGAGTCCTACAAAATCTAAATTGGTCAACATTCGTCGGTTTCTGCTTTCAGCGTTTGGATCGCGGGATCGCTGAAGGCAGTGTTGCCACATCGTCCTCTTTTAAAGGATTATCTTTTTTTTTTAAAAAAAAGGACAATTTTATCCTTTTTTATCCTTAAATACTTTTTTATATTTATTAATCCAAATTCAAAATCCAAATTTTTTTTATACATATGTTGTTACTGCCCACAAAAAATCAAAAGTCTGCAGTGAAACGTGAGTGAGTAATCGCGGTTACAAAAAAAGGGGGGGGGGGAGGCACTGGTGGGGGCCAGACTGGGGGCCAGACTGACAACGAGCGTTTTATAAGTTGCCCGCTCCGCGTGTACCGCCGCGGCGGGGAACTAAAATAGGATAAATTTTGGGAAAAAAGTATGAAAAAAGGATAACACATATTGCGCTGAAAATTTTAAAAGTTTAAAAATACATCCTAAAAGTAATCAAAACATGCAATAACATAGAAGACCATCCATAAATTACATATGCACCGCCCAAGTGAGGGGTGGCGGTAGTTGGATGCGAACTGTAAAGCCAAATTCCATGATGACGTCACAATTTAGTGCAAATAGGAGTGTCTGAAATAAAAAAAATAACGTATTTTATCGATGGTCCCTAGGGAAATGCAACTCAAAATTATATATTGAAGTTCTTCAAAATCATTAAAGAAATAAGAATTACTTAATATTATTTAGAATAATGGATATTTTATAGTGTTATAAGATATCGATAACGCTTACGAAATATATGTTTCAATTTCATGAAAAAATACACTTTAACTACAATGTACTGATTTTAGCAATAGATGTTGCAAAAATGATTGGATTTCACCAAAAAATGACGAAACTATGAAACTTCAAACATGACCACAATTTTTGTTTGTGTAGGCACGATGATTCCACTTCTGTTCGCCAACCAAAATTCCGTCCACCACCTCCCTGCTTTTTTACGTGCGATTTTTCAGTAAGCTTTTGACCGAAGGAGTGTGCATTCAGATATCTTTCGGCGGCGGACTATGATCAGTTTCGCTGATATACTTGTTTATCCTTTTTTTCTTAATGACTCCGTGGCAACACTGCGAACTCGCGGGCCAATAATGTTAAGGATACGTTTTTCCTCTGCATACTGGCTCTTTGATTAACAGTGGCTGATCGCAGTCCTAATTTATAACAGCAACTGTTACTTAAGTGTAATTCTGTGGGTCCAATTGTTTAGCTGAAAGGTGTGGATGTCTTTACATCGTCTCTGTTGAAATGTAGTGCTCACTTGTGCACTTGTCAAACTGTATATATAAATGCTTCATTTATGCTTGCTTTCTTTACAGGCAGCGTACCATTCTCTCCAACCAAGTGTTTTGAAAGATCATTTATGCAGCTTACAGTTGTCGGAAGATAAGGTTTGTTGCTGTTGCTCCAGTGGCAAGTTGATAGAGACTAGTTTTCGGTAAACGTAATAGGGGCCTGTAGGATATTTGACCAACCGAAATTTGACCAACAAAAATTTGACCAACTGCAATTTGACCAACCTCTTAATGAAAAAAACGAACATTTGACTAATTTCATAATTTTTTTTTCGTACCACTTATCAGTAAAACGTTAGCAATCACAAATGGTCCGACAAAAGCAACATTTAAACAGCTTTTCTGGAACGTTGCGTATTCCCGTTTTGTACGCTTCTTCGGCGGTTGTCCTACAGCCTCCTGCAGGATCTTTGTGGCTACCATGGCTGCGTCTTTGCGTAGTGCCACAACTGCGGTGAAGAAGGTCGGATGCTTGTGGCCCACGAGCTGAAGAAACGCACGATTCCAGGTCTCGCACATGTTGTTTGTCCGATGCTGTACGCGACGAAATCGTCCAGCACTTGAACATGAGGGCCAAAAACAGCTGTGACGGCACTCATCGCTGCCATCTCAAAATCACTGATGACGGTCGCAGGATCAGGGCTACGCCCCAGTTCCTCACACTTCGAGTCTATTTCCCGAAGGATGCTCTCGTAAATTTCCTGGCACTTCCCTGAAAAAAACGTGTAAGCACAAGAAACTGCTGTCTCACCAAGCGGTGCCCGTATCACGTAAATTTGCTGGAAAATGGTCGGGGCTATGGAGAAACTGCCGTCCATGAACCATGTCCTTGAACGGCTGAGCAGGCGTAATCCCTCATCTGTGGCGTAGATCACAGTGCGGTGCACGTGGAACTCAACCGTATGACACTCAATGGAGATTAGCACAACGCCTTTTTGATGCGAATGAGTACTTCTTTGAAATTACTTTTTCTTACGAAACCTCGAACTCCGAAATTTATAAGGTTATGTATATCTAAAACTGAAAGTTGGTCAAATGTCAGTTTTTAGCCCAGCTTACGTTATACGTAAGCTGGGGTATTCCTATCGGTTTGTCGTGGCGTCCGTTAGTTAGTTAGTTAGTTAGTTAGTTAGTTGTTTATTTAGTAAACTTTGTTTCAAAATGCATCTCCTCCTACAATTTTGATCCGATGTCATTTATTTTTAGTATGAGGCACCCCTAAGGAGTCATGCATACGGCTTGTGCTTTTTTAGTCGATCGAACAATTTTTGTATTTTTGGCGAATTTTTTAAGAATAAATCTCGAAAATAATTCAAAATGCATCTACTCCTACTATTCTGAGTCGATGTCGTTTATTTTTTCATGAGGCATCCCTAAGCGATCATGCATACGGCTTGTGCTTTTTTAGTCGATCGGTTGATTTTTTAATTTTTGGCGAATTTTTGAAGAAAAAGTTTTGAAATGTATCTCCTTCTACATTTTTGATCCAATGTCATTTATTTTTGGTATGAGGCACCCCTAAAGGGTCATGCATACGCCTTGTGCTTTTTTAGTCGATCGAACAATGTTTGTATTTTTGGGGTATTTTTGAAACAAAAATTTCGAAAATAATTCAAAAACTCCTACACTTTTGATTCGATGTGAATTATTTTTGGTGTGAGGCATCCCTAAGCGGTCGTGGATACGGCTTGTGCTTTTTTAGTCGATCGGGTGATTTTTGAATTTTTGGCGAATTTTGAAGAAAAATCTTTAAAATGTATGCCCTCTTGCATTTTTGACCCGATGTCATTTATTTTTTGTATGAGGCACCCCTAAAGGGTCATGCATACCTCTTGTGCTATTTTAGTCGATCGAACAATGTTTGTATTTTGGGGGAATTTTTGAAGCAAAAATTTCGAAAATAATTCAAAATGCGTCAACTCCTACACTTTTGATTCGATGTGAATTATTTTTGGTGTGAGGCATCCCTAAGCGGTCGTGGATACGGCTTGTGCTTTTTTAGTCGATCGGGTGATTTTTGAATTTTTGGCGAATTTTTGAAGAAAAATTTTTAAGATGTATCTCCTCCTACATTTTTGATCCGATGTGTTTTATTTTTGGTATGAGACACCCCTAAAGGGTCATGCATACCTCTTGTGCTTTTTTTGTCGATCGGACAATTTTTGTATTTTTAAGGAGTTTTTGAAGAAAAAACTACGAAGTGCATTTCCCCCTACAGTTTTGAACCGATTTCATTTATTTTTGTTATGAGGCATCCTTAGGTGGGTTGGGCATACGGCTTGTGCTGTTTGACTTTGGGGGGAATTTTTGATGAAAATACCTCAAAATGCATCTTCTCGTACAGTTTTGATCGGACATCATTTATTTTGGGGCTGGGGCATGCTTAGGGTGTCGTGAATACGGCCTGTGCTTTTTGAGTCGATCAGGGAATTTTGGGGGAATTTTTGAAGAAAAAATTCAAAATGCATTTCCTCCTACAGTTTTTATCAGATTTCATTTATTTTTTATATGAGCCGTCTCTAGGGGTCATGCATACGGCTTGTGCTTTTTGAGTGAATTGGAAAACTTTTAAATTTTTTTCGGAATTTTTGCAAAAAAAAATGCAATGAATCTCGTACAGCGCGTAAACGCAAGTTAAATGAACTTGCACAATAGTCAGTTATAACAACCGGACATCGACGCAAGTTACATAAACACGCGCAGTAGCCCAAAATAAGCACTGCGCATCGATGCAAGTTAAATAGACATGCGCATTGGTCCGAAATGTGAACCGCTCATCGACGGAAGACAAACATGCGACCTGGTCCAAAATAAGCACCGCGCATTATCGCAAGGAACATGCGCACGGGTCCGAAAAAATGAACCACGCGATGAGTTGAACAGACATGCGCAGTGGTCCGAAATGCGAACCGCGTATCAACGCAACCCAAAGAAACATTGGCACTGGTCCGAAATGCGAACCACACATCGAGACAAGTTAAATAAACATGCGCAGTGGTCCGAAAGGCAAACCGCACATCAACGCAAGTTAAATAAACATGTGCACGTGGTCCAAAATAAGCACCGCGCATCAACACAAAGCTAAATATATATGCGCACTGGTCCGAAAAAAGAACCGCGCATCAACGAAACCCAAAGAAACATGCGCAGTGGTCTGAAATGAGAACCACGCATCAACACAAGTTAAATATACATTCGCAATGGCCCGAAATGCGAACTGCGCATCGACGGAAGTTAAATAAACATGCGAACTGGTCCAAAATAAGCACCGCACATCAACGCAAGTTAAACAAACATGCGCACTTGTCCGAAAAAAGAACCACGAATCGTGTATAGACATAAAGAGTCGGGCATCGACGGGACATAAATAAACATGCATACTGGTCCGAAATGCAAATCGCGTGTCAACGCAAGTTAAATGAACCTGCGCACTGGTCCGAAATGCGAACCGCGCATCAACGCAACCTAAAGAAACAAGTACACTGGTCCGAAATGCGAACCGCACATCAGCGCAAGTTAAATAAACATTTGCACTATTCCAAAATAATTACCGCGCATTAGCACATGCGCACTGGCCCAAAATGCGAACCACCTATGAACACAAGTTAAATAAACATGCGCACTGGTGGAAAATGGAACCACTCATCAACGCAAGCTAAATAAACAAACACACTGGTCAGAAATGGGAACCGAGCATTAATGCAAGTTAAAACTAAACCTCATTTCGCTAGCGAAATGTTAAACACTTGACAAGAATTAAAACGCAAAAATACTTCCTTCAGTGTGTTATTTCTTAAATACTATATTGCAAACAACACAGCTTGAATACGTCTTATAAGCCGAGTAGTGTTTGGTTTTTGTTGACTGATCAGGCATACGCCGTGTTATCTATTTACGCAGTGAGAGCTCACACAAAGCTGAGCAACTGTGTGTTCTGTGCTGTGCGTGAAATACTTCGCATTTACTTCCAAAAATACACTCTTTTCACATGGCTAGAAATCCGGTCAGTGTCAAGAAAAAAAAAAGATACCAACGGTTGATCGCACAAATTAAAAAACCCCTTGCAAGCCACAGGCTTGCCAAGTGTTAAAAACATGCGCACTGGTCTGAAATGCGAACCGCACATCAACACAAGCTAAATAAGCAAGCACACTGGACCAAAATCTGCACCGTACATCAACGCAAGTTAAATAAACATGCGCACTGGTTCGAAATGCGCACTGTGCATTAACGACACTTAAATAACATGCGCACTATTCAAAATAAGAACTACGCATCAACACAACTTAAATAAACATGTGCACTGGTCCAGAATAACAACCGCGCATCAACTCAAGTTAAAGAAATATGCGCATTGGTTTGAAATAAGAACCGCGCATGGACGCACGTTAAATAAATATTTGCACTGGTCCAAAATAAGCACCGCGCATCAACGCAAGTTAAATAAACATGCGCACTGGTCCGAAATTCGAAGCGCGCATCAACGCAAGTTAAATAAACATTCGGAATGGTCCAAAATTCGAACTTCTCATCAACGCAAGTTGAATAAACATGCGCACTGGTCCGAAATGCAAACCGCGCACCAACGCAAGTTAAATAAACATATGTACAGGTCCAGAATAAGCACCGTGCATCGACGCAAGTTAAATAAACATGCAAACTGGTCCGAAATGCGAACCGCGCATCAAGGCAACCTAAGGAAACTTGTGCACTGGTCCAAAATAAGTACTGCTCATCAACAAAAGGTAAATAAACATGCGTGCTGGTCCGAAATGCGAACCGCGCATCAACGCAAGTTAAATAAACATGCGCACTGTTCCAAAATGAGAGCCGCGCATCAACGCAAATTAAATAAACATGCACTCTTGTCTGAATAAGAACCGCGTATCGAGGTAAGTTACATAAATATGCGCACTGGTCCGAAATGCGAGCGTTGTTCGAAGGTATCTAGGGCAGACTATCTAGTCTACCAGAGATACAAAAATCTGTTTCCCATTTTTCTGGGAAACAAATCTTTGTATGTATTTATCGGTCTAAGTTCTGGTCCGATGCTAAATTAATTATTGAGCTAGCCTTTTGCCGTCTCATCTTTTGAAGCCCAAATTTTCAGGGAAATTTCCTTGCTCATGCACGCTGGAATCGGTCTTATTGCTTTTCGTAAGCTGGGACTTTGTCCTTGGACAAACTTGTTCCATTAAGCGGTTGGTCAAATTGCAGTTGGTCTAATTTCTGTTGATCAAATTGCGGTTGGTCAAATTGTATGTACCCCTTACTGAAAGAATCGCACAAGCCGCTGCATGGTGTAGGCGAAAGACTTCATGCAAACAAGCCTCTACATTTGTTTGCACGCTACTGACTAATGCATGAAAAAGTCCTGTGGGAAAAATCGTCCCCTTAATCCTATTACTATAATCCCCCGTCGGTCTTGTTGACATTTGTAATTTTCCATGATAAAAATCGTCCCCTTAATCCTGTTACTATAATCCCCCGTCGGTCTTGTTGACATTTGTAATTTTCCATGATAAAAATCGTCCCCTTAATCCTGTTACTATAATCCCCCGTCGGTCTTGTTGACATTTGTAATTTTCCATGATGCTTGTTTATTCATAACCGTCACAATAGTCTTGTCCGAATGAAAATATCTTTCATTCTGTGTATTTTATTAAAATTTTTGCACACATGACTTTTTTTAAAACAATCTTTTGAAAAACTTTAATTACATTTTATTAAATTAACAACTTTTTGTATTATTTTGTGGACTTCTTTAAATTTTACGTACCTCTTACAATAAATTAAATAAATCGTAATCCCCTTCCCCAGTAGGTAATCGCTTTAAATTTAAAAATGATTTGAAATGAATGGATTTATGGGTAATAGCGTTAAAACAAATGACTACAGTAAGAACTTAACCCGATTAATGTAGAGGACCAAAAGAGTCATTTAATGCTGTGAAACTTTGATGTTGGGGAATGGGGATTAACACATAGGCATACTAAGAAATTTCAAAACAAGCGGTTGGCAACAGTGACCAAATACCTGTATGTATTTCAGATTATATTTCTCATTGTTATTCAGCTCTTTTGTTATTATCAAAGAAGAATAGATTTGCCCCTCCCCATTCACTCCACCCTGTCCCATTTTCCCAATTCTTAATCTAGAATAATATCGTGTAAACAAACCTCCTTCTGAGGGAAATTATCTTCAACATAGAAATCGATGGGAATAGAATTTTGTTTGCACGGACTTCCGTTTGCACGTCACACCGCCCATAAATTTATAGTTAAGACTTGACAAGTCTTTGACTTGGTCAAGGCTTATATGAATTTGTGCGGGCAGCCGTTGGTGCTTATTTTGCTTGACAGTAAAATTCATTTAACTTGTCTCAGCTTCTTCTCTGACAGTACAGGCCCTAGGACCACAAAACTTTGTACTTATGTAGAACTTGATCTGAGGTTGTGCATCCAGCCTTTTTTCATCTACTATTTCGTTTTCATGCTTAAAATGCCATGCGAACACAGCTGATTTTAGAATAAATAAATACAGCGCATTTAAAAGCAAAGTTGAGCAAAATGACACAGCTAATGGGCGTTACGCGAGCTCTGCCTGCATAGAGAAAATGTGCGAGTCCGTTCAGTCAATAAAGCCGTTGAGCCAACATAACCAAGCAGATGAACCTTATAAGCCGCATACGTAATGCGCCATAAGCTCTGTACTTAGTTGTAATACAGATTATGCGGCGTGTAAAAAAACTCCATGTTGTTCAAGAAATAATAAGCCGTTAAAGAAATATTTTTAACTTTTAATGTTTGTCAGTTGTTAAAGATTTCGCTTGCGAAATGCGGTTCTAGTTAAATGATGATTGAGTTCAGGGCGCCGCATTGCTATCAATGCTAAAACAGGAATAGAGACTGGTGGGCGTCTATAGAGAGAGGGGTGGGGGTGGCGGGAGTTGTTGGAGTGCCTATTCAGGCCTGTCATCTGGCTGACTCCGAAACAACGGATTTGTATGCATGTGAGTGGTGGTATCCCGACATTTGATCTAACGACATTTGATCTAAATCTGCAGGGTACGATATTTGGTCTAGGTTTTTTTCGTGTTTTCTTTTTAATTCTGGAACAGGAAAGGTTTCATCATTTTATTCGCCTTCTATGCCACGATGCAAAATAATCAAGATTTCAATAAAAAGTCAGGAGCTTCAAAAGATTGTCTATTCAGTATAAAAAAAGGCTGGATCAAAGTTCCATAAATGCCACGGAGTGTCTTGCTGGAGTCTGACTGACCAGAGTGCCAAAGGTGCCTTTACATGGACATAATGTCCAACTGTGATGTCCTAGACATAATCCGGATGAAGATGGCGAGTCACTTGTCACTTGGTGATTTATGTAACAAACTGTGGTTCTTCTTTTTTATGTATTTGTTTGTGAATAGGTACTGTGTGAAGTAGAAGGTTAAGCTACTGCCTCTCAGCAGAATAAGCAACTCTTAAAACAGTTATATAAATTTTATTGATATAAAACTTATTAAAACAACAACAGGGGTGGGAAAATATTCTCGGACACATATTACACGTTAACTCTCAACTATGTATTCACACCAGATACTGTAACAGGGCGTGTTGACCCTCCCTGGTCCTAAATGGCCCTGGCCGATCCTAGCGTGTTCTCACTGTTCCTATAACGTGTCCTAACTCCAGATCGGTCCCTGGGACCGTTCCCTAACTCTACAGCCTCGCCGTTTGGTGAAGAGGTCGAGTGTCTCACAGGGCACTAAATGACTGGCAACGCCAAGAAGTGAAGAGATCACAAGCCTCACAGGGCACCTCACAGCTAAACTGATCCTAATCGAATAATTCCTACAACTGATTGGTGAAGAGGTCAGGTGTCTCACAGGGCACTCAATGGTTGCAACACCAAGAAGTGAAGAGATCACGAGCCTCACAGGGCACCTCTCAATTAAGGAATTAGCCTAACTTGGGGAACGGCTTCAATTGATAGGTGAAGAGGTCTGGTGTCTCACAGGGCACTAAATGACTGGCAACGCCAAGAAGTGAAGAGATCACGAGCCTCACAGGGCACCTTTCAATTGAAGAAGTTCAGCAACACGATATTTCTGACTTGACCCTAAAATTTCTTTGTCAATTGGTGAAGTCTCACAGGGCACCGCTTGACCAAAGAAAAGCACCGAAATCACCAAACACGACTTCCCAGAAGTCGTATAACTCTCTGCTTGGTCCAACCAAGCAAGACTATGGCTTTCGCTTTGCTTTCTCCGGCTATCTGAACTCGTTGAGACCCAGCTCAATTCTGCTTAACTTGTCTAAAACATGCCCTTATAAACCCTAAACGCGGTATAATTTAACACGTGACTTGATTTTGATTGGCCGAGAGGCGGCGGAGTCAGGAAACCCTACGCGAGAAAATAGTCCCCAAATATACCTCTGATTTAGTGACATAATCTCTCTAAATAATTTCTCCGTAAATATCTTTACATAATATAAATAACCAGGCGCGAAAATATTACTTTTAATAACTTTAAACATGCATCTTTTATTATGTTTATTTCTCAGGAGAATCGAGACCAACGCGTCTCAGATTTCCGACCAATCACAGACTAGCGTACCATTATGCTTATCATTAACCTTTGGAGCTACCGGCAAGCGTAAACACATCTGTAAACAAGTGACATTTTAAGCCCTACAATCACTACGCTGAAGCTTGCCGGGGGTTAACCTTACTGTCTAATTTTACTGTCCTAGGAGATGTACTTTATTTACTTTTAAAAGATAACGAACATCCTAATTACTGGCATGTTCCAAAATAATATTCAAAGTTATTCCTATATACAGAGAACAAAATAAACCAACCTTTCACAGCTCTTCGGACGCGCTTAAATAATCCTTATTTGCAACACAGTTTAATTCTAAATTTTTAAGTCACTCTAAAGCGAGAAATGTCCATAAACTACCCGTAATTTATCCAAGTTTTATCCCGAGTGACTGTTATGTTATTTCTAATATTATCCTTATTTTAGTGAGCTCAAATCGTATGGCAAACAACTCGAGACTGTTAACTATAAGCGCGGTTTTGATGAATGATAACCCCTAGAAAAACAGCCCTATTTATACCGATAATTTGACACGAAATTCAACTCAAGACTGAGCACAGCGTGACACGTACTCAGCGGTTACTCATGGGTAATTGCAATTTCTCCCCGCCGCAACTCAACCCTGAGTAGAATACGCAGTTCAGAATCCCGCTGACACCTGAGTACAAAAATGCAATTGAGAAGTTCGGTGACACGGGTGTAATTATGAATTGAATACAACACGCGATTGAGAACTCTGTGACACCTACTCGGGATAATTGCGATTACCTCCCTAAACAAAAATACCCATAAATTACTGCAAATATACATATAAAATACATAAATAAAAACGGGGTCTACTACACTTATATATGATGCGAATATATTGGATAGCAGACGAGTAAGAAGATGAAAACTGCTCAATTGCTTTATTTTTCTCTTTCAGTAAAAAAAACAGGAAACACACATCTAGACCAATTGTCATGCCCTGCAGATTTAGATCAAATGTAGCTAGACCAAATGTAGCTAGATCAAATGTCGGTAGACCAAATGTCGCTAGATCAAATGTCGTGGATTCGTGAGTAATAGAATTTAGTGTAGATGACCTTCATAATGTGGGAGTTTCGTTTTGACCAAAATATTCAGCAGTATTTTCATTCTTTAATTACGTATTGTGCATACGCCATAAACCGATGTTGGTTTGGGGAGACAGGGACGGGGGATTCTGGTTTGAGATTTTGAATTCTTCTACCTTAGAGTAATTATCAATTACAGTAACACTGTTTATTTTCAGGCCAATGCAATAGCAGAAACGTGGGCAGCATGCGAAAAAGATGTAATAGATCATCTAAAACAACACTCATTCACACCTAAAAAGGTTTGTGTTTTTGGCTATGGGCCATACACAAGGCGCGAGCGTGTCCGACCGTCCGCTCATGTAGTCTGAAAACTTTTATTTGTTGCTACTCTTTCAGTTTTCATGGGATCGCAGTAAAATATTGTGGGAATATGTCCCGCCATTATTTTATTTTCATAATTTGCCAATTTTCGAAAAGGTGCTCAACCGATCACCATCTTTGCAAAAAAAAAAAAAAAAAAAAAGGGAAAAAGCTGTCTCGTCCCGCAAATTTGGTTAAATTTGCTCAAAATTTTGAAGGTAGTCTGGGTCAGGTGTCGAAAAAGTAATAAAACCGATTTTTGATTTTCGATAATTTGGCGAATTGGCGAAATTCTTAAGTTCGCCAATTTTCGCAAAAATATGTTTTCTCTGCTGTATTCACTCTGTATTTTTTAATAATGGCGTCTCCAGTGAGTCGAATTGTTTACTCTGTGTCAGTTCGCCGTGTTTCGGCGCGTTGTGAGCCTTAAACCTTTGTTATGTAATTCGACCGTCTCTAGCTGCTAAAATTGAAACAACCGATTGGGATCATGATTTATTGACTTATAAATCATCAAAAACACAAAAACTTTGAAACATAACATTCGAATACTTGTCCACTACACACAACTACGTATTTCTTAAACGTTTAAAAACGTGTTTATTTATTTACCTTTTCTTTAAAGAGAATACTTTAAAGAAAAGGTGTTAGCAAGTGAGCGTGTTGACTTGAGCTGACAATGGGAATTTGAATAAAGGGGGGGGGGGAGTACTGAGTGGCTCGCGTCTTGGAGCCGAGACATGCCACGAACAGGAGGCGCCAGAGTCGGGGGGGGGGGGAGATGACACAAAATTCAGACAATGGGGATGCGCGGTGGCGGGAAACATTGATGTTTAAACACAATTAACAAAAATCGATATAATGACGTGGTTTGTGAAAAAAGTGGTATCCAGACAGAAGGGCCTTGGACAAAAGGGCCTTGGACAGAAGGGCCTTTCCCAAAACGGCCTTTCCCAAAACGGCCTTTCCCAAAAAGGCCTTTCCCAAAACGGCCCTAAATGAAAAGTTGGACAAAAGGGCCTTGATTTTTTTTCTAGGATTTTGAGTTTTAAATATTTAATAAAATATGTAATAAAATAACAAGTTAAAAAAAACTTCATTGTGTTTTTAAAGGTAACTGCCTTGATGTTTTGTTTCAATGACTCCCCATCACTCTCTTGAGATTTCAGAAGCACTGTGCCACAGGATAATCCCTGTTTGTACCAATCACTGCCTTGATGTTTTACTCATTGTAAAGACTCTCTCAATTACTTCCCATCACTGTCTTTAGACGCCAGATTTCGGAGTCATTGTGCCACATAAGATAATCTCTGTCCTTTGTTTCGTTCCTTTGCACTGTGCTGTTTAAACACACGCGCTAAGCCGGATGATGTTGGCGTGTCAGTGTCTTACCGATACATGAGTTCTGAATTTGAGGTCTTTATTAGAAATGTGAGCAACAGCAATGGATATAAGACAAAGTAATAAAGGACAACCAAACATTTGTCTCGAGGAATCAGGCAATAAAATCAACAAACTTAGTTTTTGGAGTTGTTATTTTATTACACAAAAAATAAAAACTGTAAACGCCTCTCGGCGTTTGGAAAAGTTTGAATTGTTGTGAACGTGACGGTTTTTGGTTTGACGTTGTTGAAACGTATTTACCCGTTGGGCTAGATTAAAAACGTTGTTATAGAATTCCTGTGCTGTTTGGAAGAAATTCACATAACGTAAATCTTTTTCTCGTTCAGAATAGTCTGCGGCAGAAAATGAAAGTAGTACTGTATTTCTTGTCATATTTACTTTGTTTATCTAATCAAAGTCAACCTTTTATCGCGTGTGTATGTTGAGGGCTTTGCCAGTATGTCGCACAGGTATTGCGATGGTTAAATCTTCAAATAACACTGAGTTCTATGTGTATAAAGTGTTCGCTTCTTTCTGGCGTTTCTGTCTCAGAAAAGGAGCGAAAATTTCTAAGGGAGCGAAAGTTGACCAATCACAGGTGCGCCTTTATTGTGATCACGTGATTGGCAATGCAGTTTCGCTCCATCCCAGTTTGGGTGTTTTTCAACTTCAAATATTTAAGCTGTATTTAACATAAATGTTATACAATTGTGCAAAACATAGTTTGTCTTAGGCCAGTGTTATGTTTAAACTGGTTTCAGCTTATTTACGTGTCTGTTAAGTAGTTTTTGACTTCGCCATTTTATGTTTTTCGATCATGTCGTGTTTAATGTTAAAAACAAATGCATCGGTTTTATACATGTCATACGTTCAGTTTTATATTGCTCTAATGTCTTGCGGTGTTATTTAAGTATTCAGTATCAGTTGGTGCGTTTATACGACCCTTGTTATAAAGCAAGTAAAAAGTTTTAGAAATAAAGAAAACGGGGATAAATTCACTGACGCAGGGCGGCCCAGAATGGGTTGTTTGTTTGCCAAAATGGGCTACCTCAGTGACCGTGTTTGTAAACAAGCTTTACGACGGTGTTACGTCACCAAGCCTTGCATATAAATGTACCTTTGGGACAAAGAGGGTGCCGAAAATTGACCAATCAGAGTAGCCAAAAAAAGAAGTCACGTGATCTCTGTGCTATAAATACTCGCTGAAAAGTAAAAGGCAGCACACATCTCGTAAAGCCTAGAAGAGCGAAGAGTGATTGCAGTAGAGCTTAAGCAGATTAGCAAAGGAAAAAGCAGTCAGAAGAGCAGTGCGATCATAGTTCGGTGCGTTTAGAAGATTAGCACGAGATCAGAATTATAAAACCTGAGTATTGCGTGATGTTAGGGATTAACGTCAGTAATTGGAAAAGGGGTTAGAGTAGTGTTATTTTTAGGGTGTTTCCAAGCAGTCAGGAGTACCTTTATTTTGTAGATATATGGATATTATTATCGCATTTATAAGTTCCAAGGAATAACTATTGTACGTGAAAAAATTGATATTAATATGTCGGTTTATCTGTTTCTCTGTTGGCAGAGAATCGCTACACTTGCATAGAGTTGAAGGTGCCAGATCTTCACCCGTGTCGTAGAGCCCTCTGTCGTTAGAACAGAAGGGCCACAGTAGCGCATTACTTGACGTGTTTTTGTTATTGCTTTTCATGACGTTCTCGCTCGTATCTCCTCCCCTTTTTTTTGGAGAGTCAGTCGTTCGGGTTATGAGTTGTTGTCGCGTGTATGAAGACGAATGCTGTTGCTAAATAAAGAAATGAACTAGAAGCTGTGTTCTTTCTTGTGTACAACAGGCAAAAACAAAAAAACGTTAAACGTCCTGCCACATTACTTGAAACCTAGCCGGGTTTCCCTTACAATTCTCGAACTTCGTTTCGACGTTTGACGTTCTTTGCGCTTCTGTGGTTTAACTATCGGGTAATGGCAGCTCGGGCAAGGTCCAAGCAGCTCGACGCCGTGGCCAAGTGGACACAGGAGCTAGAGGCGGTCATGCAGGGAGTGCCAGATGAGAGAGCAGTGGCCGTCCGCAAGAAGCTTCAGGACCACTTCCTGAAGTTCACCAAGGCACATGAAGAGTGCTTTGCAGCTACGCCCGAAGAGGAGCGAAGGAAACTACAAGAGTCCTACGACATCGTCGCGACGTCAGTCCGGGACGTCGATGCCCGTTGTCAACAGTGGTTGGCAGCGGAGGACGAAGATGATGACGATGAATTGGAACAAGAAGTTCAACCGGTGATGGCTGCGCCACGGTCAGCAACCAAGACAAGGCGGGCATCCGGTAGCAGCAAAGCCGGACTTCCTGTCCAACCAGTGGCAGAGGAAGCCAGGATAGAAGACAAGGACCAGGATCCCCAGGCCCGCCTGAGAGAAGCACTTCTACGCCGGCGGCAAGTGCAAAGAAAGCTGCAGCTGGAAGAAGAGGAGCTTCAGCTTCAACTCAAGCTAAAGCGCAAGCGTGAACTCCTCATAGCCCAGGAGGAGTTCGAGCTAGCGTGCCTGGAAGCCGGGATGGATCCTAGCAACGACGAGGCGGATCAGCAGCTGAACGAGCCAGTCGAGCCTAAATCTCCCGCTGCAGCAACCCCGCAGATCATCATAACGGACAAAGAGGAGCAATTTGCACCCACAGGGGTGCGGAAAGAGGCAACCCAGACGCCATTTACTAAGCCTGGCTACGTCTCCCAGCCGCTGATACCGGCACCGTTGCTGGCTCCCATGGCCCACAGTATCCCAGGGCTGATGCAGTGGCCCCAGGTGCCGAAGTTCGAGGGGTCGGCACTCGACTACGCCGAATTCATCCATGAGTTCGAGACGACAGTACACCCCCGAGTACCCGACAGCAGGACAAGACTAAGCTACCTGGTGGCTTGCTGCGAGGGAAGAGCGAGGAAGGCAATCAAGACATGCCGTTTGCTGCCGGATGAAGAAGGCTACCTGCACGCTCGTAGCATTCTGCAGTCAAGGTTCGGGAGACAGCACGTCGTGACCCAAGCCAGTCTGGATGCCGTGCTGCAGGGACCCGCGATAAAACCTGGAGACGGAGAGGCCTTGATGACGTTAGCGTGTGACATGGAGGAATCCATCACTACGCTGGCGGCGATGAAATGCGAGTCCAGGCCGACAACATCGACACCCTGTTAAAGGTTGTGCAGCGCCTTCCATCCCACATGCGCAACCAATGGACCGAGGTGGCTCAGAGGAGCTACGAGAAGAACAAGGAACCGACTTTCCGAGACCTGATGGCGTTCATCAGCGAAAAGGCAAGATCGGCATGCAACGTCTTCGGCCAGTGCGCGGTCAAGAAGGAAGAGAAGCCGAAAGTAAACAGTTATCAGGTCGACAGGACAAGCCGGATAACGACGTTGGCGACCGCAACCGGAGGCCAGCAACCCCCTCGCCAGCAACAGAAGCCCAGGAAGTGCGCGGCGTGCGACGGCAATTGCAAACAGGTGTCGGACTGCGGGCAGTTCCAGAAGATGACGCTCCAACAGAGGCTTGAGTGCTCTAGAAAGGGTCGACTATGCAACAACTGTCTAAAGCCAGGACACTTCGCGCGGGATTGTCGTCGGGAGAAGCAGTGTAAAGTTCCGGACTGCACCCGTAAGCATCACCCTTTGTTCCACGAGTGGGGTAATGCGGTAATCAACTGTACGGCGACAACCGGAACCAGGATGAGCTTCATGGGTGTGATCCCAGTGGTGGTTGAGGCCGAAGGAAGGGTCTGTTTGACCTACGCCCTGCTCGATGACGGAAGTGAAAAGACGCTGTGTAGCGAGGCCTTGCTCCGAGAGCTGAAAATAAAAGGAAAAGTAGTGAACTTCACAGTCAGCTCCGTCACCTCCAACAGTGAAACCTACAGCGGCAGAGAGGTTGATCTGATGATACGATCGCTGGAGGGTGGACCGGATCTGAGGTTGGCCCGTGTATGGTCCGTCAAGAAACTGCCCGTGTGTACCGAGAGTATGCCGAGCGAGGAAGATCTGCGGAAATGGGCCCACCTCCGAGACGTCAAGATTCCCCAGCTGCAGAAAGGTTGCGTCTCTCTGCTGATCGGCACGGATGCACCACGAGCACACGTCCCCATAGAGGTCAGAAGTGGAGCCGATGACGAGCCATACGCCATCCGCAGCGAGTTGGGATGGGCAGTCCGAGGACCAAGGGGCCAGAACTCGGCAGTGTCTGAGCGGCGAATCCACGTCAACCTCACCCGAGTAGTCGACGTGCAGCTACAAAAGCAGCCGGAGAAAATGTGGCAAGCCGACTTCAGCGAGACCAGCAAACCCAGTTGCCCGGTCGCTGTGTCCGAAGAAAACAGGGTGACCTCCAGAGACTCGAGAGCAGGCGACGCCGCCGGTCGGGAAGCGTGGTCGGAGGGTCCTGCGTTTCTCTGCCAGGCGGAAAAGGAGCGGCCGCAGACTCCACCAGCAGGAAAACCACTGGTGAACGACCCAGAGCTACGCCTCCCGAGATCTAATGCGCAGCCACTGCGATTCCAGAGGCTGCTGGACGCTCGAGCCGGAGGAGAGGAGCAGCCCAAACAGACGTTTCTGATCCTGAAAGACGTCCAGAAGGCCGAGAAAGCGCCGGTCCGGGACGTGCAGCGAACGTTTTTTAAAGAAGAGTGGTGTAAAGCGACGCAAGGGGAGGCTGTTCCCGCTCAAAGTCACCTGGCTGCACTGGATCCTCGAGCACGAGACGGTGGGATGACGGTGGAAGGAAGTTTGCAGTCTTCAGCCCTGCCAAGCCGAGCCAAGCATCCCCCAGTATTGCTGGATGAACATTGCCTAACTAAGCTGAAGATCCAAGACGTCCATGGAAGGAGTGGTCACGTGGGTGCAAATCAGGTCTTGGCCAAGCTGCGGGAACCAGTGTGGATCGTCCGAGGTCGTGCAGTAATCAAGAAAGTGCTGGGCCAGTGTGTGGGATGCCGCCGGAGGAGGAGGAAGTGGAGGAAGTCGGAGCGAGACGTACGCGAGAATGACGTGGTTTTACCAAGAGAGGACGCCCCGAGAGGACAGTGGCCCCTTGCTCGAGTCACAGGTGTCGACCCAGGTCGAGACGGACTCGTGAGACGCGTCGAGGTGACGAGCAGGGGGCGAACGTACCGACGCCCAATCGCCAAGCTATGTTTGCTGGAAGCAAGTGATTAACTGTGGTGTTCTGGCACTTTCGTGGCCAGAGAGGGGGAGTGTAAACGCCTCTCGGCGTTTGGAAAAGTTTGAATTGTTGTGAACGTGACGGTTTTTGGTTTGACGTTGTTGAAACGTATTTACCCGTTGGGCTAGATTAAAAACGTTGTTATAGAATTCCTGTGCTGTTTGGAAGAAATTCACATAACGTAAATCTTTTTCTCGTTCAGAATAGTCTGCGGCAGAAAATGAAAGTAGTACTGTATTTCTTGTCATATTTACTTTGTTTATCTAATCAAAGTCAACCTTTTATCGCGTGTGTATGTTGAGGGCTTTGCCAGTATGTCGCACAGGTATTGCGATGGTTAAATCTTCAAATAACACTGAGTTCTATGTGTATAAAGTGTTCGCTTCTTTCTGGCGTTTCTGTCTCAGAAAAGGAGCGAAAATTTCTAAGGGAGCGAAAGTTGACCAATCACAGGTGCGCCTTTATTGTGATCACGTGATTGGCAATGCAGTTTCGCTCCATCCCAGTTTGGGTGTTTTTCAACTTCAAATATTTAAGCTGTATTTAACATAAATGTTATACAATTGTGCAAAACATAGTTTGTCTTAGGCCAGTGTTATGTTTAAACTGGTTTCAGCTTATTTACGTGTCTGTTAAGTAGTTTTTGACTTTTTATGTTTTTCGATCATGTCTTGTTTAATGTTAAAAACAAATGCATCGGTTTTATACATGTCATACGTTCAGTTTTATATTGCTCTAATGTCTTGCGGTGTTATTTAAGTATTCAGTATCAGTTGGTGCGTTTATACGACCCTTGTTATAAAGCAAGTAAAAAGTTTTAGAAATAAAGAAAACGGGGATAAATTCACTGACGCAGGGCGGCCCAGAATGGGTTGTTTGTTTGCCAAAATGGGCTACCTCAGTGACCGTGTTTGTAAACAAGCTTTACGACGGTGTTACGTCACCAAGCCTTGCATATAAATGTACCTTTGGGACAAAGAGGGTGCCGAAAATTGACCAATCAGAGTAGCCAAAAAAAGAAGTCACGTGATCTCTGTGCTATAAATACTCGCTGAAAAGTAAAAGGCAGCACACATCTCGTAAAGCCTAGAAGAGCGAAGAGTGATTGCAGTAGAGCTTAAGCAGATTAGCAAAGGAAAAAGCAGTCAGAAGAGCAGTGCGATCATAGTTCGGTGCGTTTAGAAGATTAGCACGAGATCAGAATTATAAAACCTGAGTATTGCGTGATGTTAGGGATTAACGTCAGTAATTGGAAAAGGGGTTAGAGTAGTG